>VDFB02154371.1:0-14867 GCA_007258455.2 Sequoia sempervirens | reverse complement strand
GAGGCTTGAGAGAGAGAGGGAGTGGAATGGACTTGAGAGAGATCAAGTTATTTGTGCTTGCAGATATCTCATCCATGCTACTTATTTTAATGCGAGGAATAAGAATGCAGTTATTGTACTATGCTTGCTTATTTTAATGATGCGTAGAAGAGGGCCACAAAAGATGCTCTTAAGATTGCATGCCTCAATGTCATGTGAACAACAATCAAGCCAATGGTCGCAACTATAACTTATGGCTTCCATGATGTATTCACTGGAGAAAGAAGCATTCTCATCTTCAATTTGGGTGGAGGTACATTTGATGTGTCTATTCTTTCTATTCAAAAGGGTAATATTGTCGTCAAGGCCGTTAGAGGGGATATGCATTTGGGAGGTCAAGATTTTGATAACAAAATGCTTAATTATTATGTTCAAAAGTTCAATACAAAATACAAGTTGGATATCAGTAGTAGTGCTAGAGCTAGAGAGGGAGAGAGTATAATATATAACATATAATATATAATATATTATTTATATGCTATATAGTATAATATATATATATATAAAATAATATTATATAATGTACTCTATAATATATCATAATATATAATATATAATTAATATATTATGAAATATTAATATATAATATATTATACGATATATCAATATATAATACATTTATTATATATTAATAATACATAATATTGGTTTTATATGTTAATTGGTTTATAAAAATTGAACGATAACAGATATCCGTTACAAACGCATATCCGTTATTTACTATATAGGTTTTGAAGCTTCCATATGCATTCATATGAATCAATGGTAAAACTCTGAACATAACATATATCCATTAAATAAATGGATATCCACTTTTTATTGTATAGGTATGCATACATATTAATATATAGTATAAATTAATATATAATAATATTAATTTAATATATTAATTTATACTAATATATATTAATATATATTAATATATATTAATACATATTATATAAGTTAAAAGGGAGAGAGAGAGAGGGACTTAGAGAGAGAGAGATAGAGATAGAGAGACAGGGAGGGAGAGAGGGAGAGAGACTTGTTTCATTTAGGTTGTTTAGAATAATATAGATTTGTTATTCTAAGAACTTTTTATGTTGTGATCATATAGATTTGTCATTCAAAGTATATTGTGATGTTAGTGGCATGATAGACCATGGGCTGTTGTAACAATAGCCAACTCGATCCTTTGCAGAGGTATTCAATAGATTAGAATAAAATAGATTTATTATTCTAAGCATCTTTTCTAGTTTGCATTACCATTTCATCATCATTTAGGTTGTTTAAAATAATATAGATTTGTTAGTCTAAGCATCTTTTCTATTGTGATCATACATATTTGTCATTCAAAGTATATTGTGATGTTCATGGCATGATGGACCATGGAGCTGCTGCAACAATAGGCAGCTCTGGTCCTTTGGAAAAGGTATGCAACAGATTAGAATAATATAAATTTGTTATTCTAGTTTTCATTACCATTTCATCATCATTTAGGTTGTTTAGAATAATATGGATTTGTTAGTCTAACTATCTTTTCTATTGTGATCATATAGATTTATCATTCAAAGTATATTGCGATGTTTGTGGCACAATGGACCATGGAGTTGTTGCAACAATAGCCAGCTCTGATCCTTTGGAAAAGGTATGTGACAAATTAGAATAATATAGATTTGTTACTCTAAGCATCTTTTCTAGTTTGCATTACCATTTCATCATCATTTAGGTTGTTTAGAATAATATGGATTTTTTAGTCTAAGCATATTTTCTATTGTGATCATATAGGTCATTTGAAGTATATTGCGATGTTCATGGCACGATGGATCATGGAGCTGCTACAACAATAGTCAGCTTTGATCCTTTGGCAGAGGTATGCGACAAATTAATAAATTTGACATTATATTTGCTCTTTTATGGCCTATTATTGAAAATTTATGTGATGCTTGTATGTAGTTTAAATGCTACCTTGATGGTTTGTACAGTGCTTGTCACTCCAAAACATCAATGTGCTACTGTTGTGGAAGAGTGTGTCGATTGCAAATGTAACATGTGATCTATTTCCTTCCCCAATTGGGAAATGACTATGTATTAGGGTTGTTTGTTGTATGCCTACGTGGCATTTTGTAAATCCTATATTTGATAGAAATTATTGAATGATAATATCATGTGTATTGTGTATACTTTACGTGTATTAAAGTGTATACTTTACAACTTATGTGTATAATTTGTGACTTACAAGTATTCTAATTACCTATGTGTTTTCATGCATATACTTTGTAATCATGTGTGTAGTTCATGAATTAAGTGTATTTGAGTAAATGATTCACTTATTCATAAGGAGGAAAAAAAACCCTAAAACCCTTTGCACCTTTACACTGCATCCATCTGACCATTTTTCCATCAACTAAAATCTCAATACCACAAGAAAACACCTAGAGATATCAAAAACTGAGAGAGGTTGTTGTAGAGGGGCCCTACATGATCCCGTAGACTTAGACAGATTGTTTGTAGGTGACATGATTTCTGAGTAATAGCTCGTCAAAGATTGCTTCCTTTTAATACTTTGGACTCTTAAGGGAAATCATCAGTCCAATGTAGCTTAGAATGATTTGACGTGTTTGGGTGCAAAAGAGGAACATACGTAGAATAAACGTACACATTCGCACATGTTAGAATAGTCAGTTTGGTCATACGAGTTGTAGAATGAAAGTTGCACCGCAAGAAAATGACTCCAAGATAGCGAAAATTGAGAGAGGTTATTGTAGAGGGTCCCAACACAATCTTGTATCCTTAGACGAAGAGTTTGTAAGTGTCACGGTTTCTAAGTAATATCCCATCAAAGATTGTTGTCTTTAGCACTTGAGAATCTTAAGGGAAATCGTCAGTCCAATGTAGCTTGGAGTGATTCGACGTGTTTGGGTTCTGTAGATAAATATTTTGGCTTCCAAAGGTCTTTCTAGAACTCCTAGGTTTTTTCACCTAAAAGGAAAAAGATGGGCCAAAATGCAATGTTCACATTCAAATATTGATGTGATATGGATGCCATATGTCTAAATAAATTGATTTAAATGCAAAAAACTAATGAAAGGTATTGATTATCAAATGGAAACTATTGAAATGCAACTTATTAGAAAACACATTATGTAATGCAAAAATGAACATAAATGAACCAAATTGAAAGTGTACACCTGAGATATTGAAGGAGGTTGGAAATAAGTTTTGGAATGCTGTTGATGCTAATTTTTAGACCTAGTGGGACTTATTCACCATTCTGGGCGAATCAGTCCTAGTTCTACAAAACTGTTCCAAAACTCGTTTCGGACAAAAGGGTATCTAGAAATGTAGAAAACCAAAAAATGACCTTGAAGTGGGACTCATTCACCACCCATGGTGAATGAGTCTACTTTTGAATTTATGAATATTCAAAGGTGGAATCTAAAGCTTTCAGTCAACACTTTGGCTTTCTACAGGTGTCTACTTCTTAAACTCTAATTTCTGAACTTGAAAGTGAGTTTTTGTAGATATTTTGGCTTGATAAATGAACAGAAGACCTAAGCAACTTTGCAACTTGATTCTTAATGATTTCCAAGCCTCCAAAATGTCTAAATCTACAAACACACAAGACAAGAAAGAGAAATTTTGAATGTTAGGGCATGGGGGTTTTCCTTGGTCAAACCCCTTTTAGGTAATTAAACCAAAATGATGAAAGAATATGATGAAACATGAAATAATGGAGTTGATTACCTTGCTATGATGTTTGAACTTGAATTTATATAGCAAAACATGAAGAATCTTCCCTTGAATGTCCAAAAATTGCTATCTTAATGACTTGAAATGATGAAACCCTAACTTGTTTGACTTGATAAAAAAGATAGATGATGAATGAATGATGTGAATGAGTTAAGAGATGAATGGGGGTTAGAATGAGAGGAAAAAAACTTATTTATACACACTTATGCCCTAATAACCAAATAATACATCATCATAGGTTGACATAAGGTCTTTTGTATAAAAAACCCGAAAGAAATTTTGAATTGTTTTGAATTTGGAGCCAAGAGGGACTCATTCACCACCCATGGAGAATAGGTCCCACCTTGGACTTGTAAGTTGGTTTTGGGAATTAAGTCACATTTAATGTTATTTGTCAGGTTTACATTCAAAAATACACTTAATTAAGGCTTATGAGTGCATAAAGGGGTCAAATAAAGCATAAGAAAGGTGTAAATAGTGATAACAAGCCTATAAAAGTGTGAAATATTGTTACAAGACTTTACAACACTTTGAAATAGGAATTGATAAGTGATGAAAAGGTGATTTTTAGGTGAATTATAATAAGAAGAGTCTAGAAAAGTGTAGAAATGTGTTACAACACTACATGCAACACCTTCACAAGACACCATTAAATGCATTTGAAAGGGTCCAAGACCTAGTGTGGATGCAAAAAACACCTTGCAACACCAAATAAAGGTCTTATTAAGTCTAATTTATCATGAATTATTCCCATGTCAAACAATTTTAATTCATTTGAAAGGGTCCAAGACCTAGTGTGGATGTGGAAAACACCTCGCAACACCAAATCAAGGTCTTATTAAGTCTAATTTATCATAAATTATTCCCATTTCAAGCAAGTTTCCTTTTTTCTATGGTACATTTAGCCCCCACTTTAGTGAGAGGATGAACTTGCTTCAAACTCACACTAAAGTAGACATTCAAGAGAGATCCGAGTGTATAGATTGAAATGACAAAGAATGAAAAAGATCAAGAAGGTAGTCAAGCCCCCAGGATCCAAGATCTTAAGTCAAACCATCAAGATACATAATCATGCAATGGAAAGAACTAAAGGAAAGAAAAACCGGGTGGAAAAGATGGACTCACTCTCTAGGGCCATAGAACATTAGGTCGTTTGTGGGGTGAGATGTCCAAAAGAAGTGGTTTAGTGAGAAAGTCATGTTAGTGTGTCGGCTTCCCACTATATAATGAGAAAGGCATGCCAGTGTGTCAACTTCCCATTATACAAACCATGTACCAAATTTATGCTCCTGATAACATTGATAAGGAACAACAATGTTATGCTTTTTGTAAATGTTTTGAGTATGTAAAGAATTTTGCTAAAGGGATTTTTTCTTTGTTCATGATACAAGGTATTCTTCCTAGGGGGCATTGTGCCTAATCTCTACAAGACAGGACAAGTCCGGATGCCAAATAATTATCCATGGGATGCCTCATTCGCATCAGGCCACTTCAGTTGATCATACACTCTTGGAAAGCATCAAACCCAATGACACCACCAAGGAAAGGAAACACCACAAGAAAAAGTAAATCACACCATGAAATTTGCACAAAGATGTTACCTATGTATGCCCCCACTTTAAAGTGGTTTCTAACACCATTACAATGAGAAATTTCTTTAAAGTAGAAGAGGGTAGAAGAAAGGGAGTATGTCACATTCGATTCAATCTTAAGACATGTCTACATCCCAAGCTTGATCTTATACATTCATGAATGGTTAACGAATAGCCAAAAGAGACAACAACAAGTGACATATGGGGAGAAGGATTTCTAACCCTTTTCCCCCACTTAGTGTAGGATAAGGGTGGGCTTGAAATGGATGATGGTATGCTTCCCCTTGCAATGGATGCAAAACATGCAATAGGGAGGATGTGATTATCCTACAACTATTACATGGAAAGGAGCAGCAACTAATGTTATGTATTTTGATACTTAGTAAACAAAGTTTTAGCTTGATTGGATTTGATTGCATATACTTTGTTACATATGTGAGTAATGCCATTGTAACTTAGTTGGTATGAAACATTATGCTTAGGTGGGTAAAGGATGAGTTCGGGTTGGTGTTGAGTGTGTTGCTTGTGCGATGGTCGGTAAAGAATTAGAGGATTCTTTGGATGTCCCACGAGGTATGTAGGTGGTTCATTGATCGAGGGGGATCTAATGGACACTTGTGCATGCATAACCCTAGTGGTCTTGGTTTGATGTATCCCTAAGGAATACATATCATTTTCTTGCACCATAATAGTCTCCCAAGGAGGAGAGTTGTTAGGAGAATGACAATCCAAATGTTATTAAAATTCAAGGATTTGTTCTTCCAAAATGTCATCATTGTAAGTAAGGGAGCTATCCATGGTTGAATTGTCTTGTTCTATGATGTTTTCCCACATAAGATTCTCATGATCTTCATTGATTGGATCATGTAACACCATAATATCATCTTCACTAATACGAGAGATATTAGAAGAGGGAAAAAGTTGATTGTTGTCCATAATCTCATTATCTTGTGCCATAACATCTACCCTAGTAGGAGAGATTTGAGGAAAGTGACAATCAAGAGGTGCATCACATGTCATGGTTAGATGCTATAATGAAGCTTCAACACAAATAGGAGTGAGATCAAGGGAAGGACAACTATGATTTGCATGTGTTTCAATGATTGGATCTTCTTGTTCAAATAGACCCTTCCAATTGTTAGGAACATTAGGAAGGAGAGAAATAATGTTATAACTCTCAATCATTGGATTTCTTGATACCAACATATCCTCCTCACAAATGTGTTTGTCATGATCATTCATGAAAGTATTGTCACAAATAGGGGAGGTGTTGGGAGATGAATGAAGACTAGGTAAAGTGGTGGCAATGCATTCATCTTATATTGTTATACTATCTTCCCAAGGGGAATGAGGAGAAGGACAAACAAGACCTTCATGATGCTCAACGATTGTACCTTATTTTGCCAAGATACCTTCGTTACTAAAAGGAGAGGTATCAGGAGAAGTAAAATTATGATCATTATGTTTATCTATGTTTGAATTCTCTTCTAACACACCATTCTCACAAATAGGAGAGATAGGGGGGAGTGTAAGTTTAAGACAAGTGTTAACATTTTCATTCTCTTGTGCTAAGAGACTATCATAACTAGGGAATGCATTGAATAAAGGAATAAAATGCTTGTTTTAAACTATATTTTTCTTAGAAAATTTGAAGAATATTGAAACTAACATTTTGAAATAACAATCTATGCTAACTCAAAATGCAATGTAAAAGGTTGAAATGAAATGTAATTTTTAGATAATAAGTGACTGATTATGCTATGTAACAATATGAGAATGCAAATGTGAAATTTAAACCATGCATGAAATGAGCTAATTTAGGCTAGATATGATGAAATGCATGTTACATAAATACAACCAACTGATACAGCTATGAAATGGCACAAAAAAAAAAGCATAAAAATGGGGTTTTCAACTCAACAAAAGGCAGTTTCAGGGATCAAAAGGGTCTGATTCGCCCAAGGTGGTGAATGAGTCCTAGTATGGAATTTTTTTAGAACTTCCAAATTTTTTTGAGTGATTTTGATGGTTTATGAGTGCTATGATGTAGACCTAAGTTAAAAATGCATAATTTCATAAAATTTAAAAGAATATAGATGCCAACAATGCAACCTAAATGCACTTTGTATGAATGCAAAATTTGAAACCTAGCAAGCCAATTAACTAATGCAAACCCTAATGACATGATTTTCAAGTAATAGCTCATCAAAGATTGCTTCCTTTTCACACTTTGGTCTCTAAAGGGAAATCATTGGTCCAATGTAGCTCATAGTGATTTAGCGTGTTTGGGTGCAAAAGAGGAACATGTGTAGCGTAAATGTACCCATCTGGACGTGTTGGAATAGTCCATTTGGTCATACAAGTTGTAGAATGAAAGTTGCACCATGAGAAAATGACTCCAAGATAGCGGAAACCGAGAGAGGTTATTGTAGAGGGTCCAAACACAATCCTGTAGCCTTAGACAAAGAGTTTGTAAGCATCACAATTTTTGAGTAATATCCCTTCAAAGATTGGTGTCTTTAGCACTTTAGAATCATAAGGGAAATTTTTGGTCTAATGTAGCTCAGAGTGATTCAACGTGTTTGGGTACTGTAGATAAATATTTTGGCTTCCAAAGGTCTTTCTAGCACTCCTAGGATTTTTCACCTTAAAGGAGAAAGATGGGCCAAAATGAAATGTTTACATTCAAAGATTAATGTGACATGGATGCAATATGTCTAAATAAATAGATTTAAATGCAAAAAAATAATGAAAGGTATTGATTATCAAATGGAAACTATTGAAATGCAACTTGTTGTAAAACACATTGTGTAATGCAAAAAACACCTAGAAATGAATGCAAAATTGAACAAAAATGAACCAAACTGAAAGTGTGCACCTGAAATAATGAAGGAGGCTAGAAATAAGTTCTAGAATTATTTTGATGCTAATTTCCAGATTTGGTGGGACTCATTCACCATTCGGGGCGAATTAGTCCTAGTTTTGCAAAACTGTTCTGAAACCTGTTTCAAACAAAAGGGTATCTAAAAATGTAGAAAACCAAAAAAATGACCTGGAAGTGGGACTCATTGACCACCCATGGTGAATGAGTCCACTTTTGAATTTCTAAATATTCAAAGTTGGAATCCAAAGCTTTTAGTTTGCACTTTGGCTTTCTATAGGTGTCGGCTTCCAAAAATTTGATTTCCAAACTTGAAAGTTAGTTTTTGTTGATATTTTGGCTTGATCAATGAAGAGAAGACCTAAGTTACTTTGCAACTTGGTTCTTAATGATTTTCAAGCCTCCAAAATGTCTAAATCTACAAACACACAAGTCAAGAGAGAGAAATGTTGAATGTTAGGGCATGGGGGTTTGCCTTAGTCAAACCCCTTTTAGGTAATTAAACCAAAATGATAAAAGAATATGATGCAATATGCAATAATGGATTTTATTACCTTTCCATGATGTTTGAACTTGAATTTCTACAACAAAACATGAAGAATCTTCCCTTGAATGTCTAAAAATTTCTATCTTAATGACTTGAAATGATGAAACCCTAACTTGTTTGACTTGATAAAGAAGATAGATGATGAATGAATGAGTTAAGAGATGAATGAGGGTTAAAATTAGAGGAACAATACTTATTTATACATACTTATTCCCTAATAACCCAATAATACATCATCACAGGCCGACATAAGGTCTTTTTAAATAAGAACTTGAAATTTTTTTTGAATTATTTTGAATTTGGAGCCAAGAGGGACTCATTTGCCACCCATGGCGAATGGGTCCCACCTTGGACTTGTAAGTGGGTGTCAGGAATTAAATCACATTTAATGTTATTTGTTGGGTTTACATTCAAAAATACACTCAGTTAAGTCTCATGAGTGCATAAAGGGGTCAAATAAAGCATAAGAACTTAGTTTCAAACAGTGATAACAAGCCTAGAAAAGTGTGAAATCTTGTTACAAGACTTTACAACACTTTGAAATAGGACTTGATAAGTGATGAAAATGTGATTTTTAGGTGAATTATAATAAGAAGAGTCTAGAAAAGTGTAGAAATGTGTTACAACACTTCACAACACCTTCACAAGACACCATTAAATGCATTTGAAAGGGTCCAAGACCTAGTGTGGATGCAAAAAATACCTCGCAACACCAAATAAAGGGCTTATTAAGTCCAATTTATCATGAATTATTCCCATGCCAAGCAAGTTGCCTTTTTTCTATGGTACAAGTACAAAAAGATGACCATGCCTAGTGTAAATGTACCCATCTGGATGTGTTGGAATAGTTTATTTGGTTGTACTTGTTGCAAAATGAAAGTCACACCACTTTACAACTTTACTTTGCTTCCATTTGACAACTTTTTCCTCAACTAAAAACTCATCACCACATAAAAACTCCTCCAAGATAGCAAAATCCAAGAGACATTATTTTAGAGGGTCCCAACATGATCTCGTAGCCTCAAACAAAGATTCTGTAAGCATCACTATTTTTGAGTAATAGCTTATCAAATATTGTTGCCTTTTTGCACTTTGGACTCTTAAGGGATCGAGCCAGTTGAACATATCTCAAAATGATTCAGTTTGTTTGGGTGTGAAAGAGGATCATTCCTAGCCTAAACATACCCATCAAGATATGTTGGAATAGTTTGTTTGGTCATATGAGTTGTAGAATGAAAGTTGCACTACTTTGCAACTTTATATTGCTTGCATTTGACAACTTTTTCTTCAACTGAAAACTCATCACCACAGGAAAACGCCTTCGAGATAGAAAAAAATTAGAGAGATTATTATAGAGGGTCCCAACATGATCCTATAGCCTTAGATGGAGAGTCTGTAAGTGTCACAGTTTCTGAGTAGTAGCGCGCCAAAGATTGCTTCCTTTTTGCACTTTGGACTCTTAAGGGATTGAGCCGGTTGAATGTAGCTCAGAGTGATTCAACGTGTTTGGGTATGAAAGAGGACCATGCCTAGCATAAAAATACCCATCCAGACATGTTGAAATAGCCTATTTGGTCGTACGAGTTGCATAATGAAAGTTGCACCACTTTGCAACTTTACACTTCTTGCATCTGACAACTTTTTTCTCAACTAAAAACTCATCACCATGGGAAAACGCCTTTGAGATAGCAAAAAATGAGAGAGGTTATTATAGAGGGTCCCAACACAATCTTGTAGCCTTGGATGAAGAGTTTGTAAGCATCTTAGTTTCCAAGTAATAGCCCATGAAATATTTTTTCCTTTTTGCACTTTAGACTTAAGGGATATCGTTGGTCTAATGTAGCTCGAACTGTTTCGGTATGTTTCGGTTTGAAATAGGACCATGCCTAGCCTAAACATACCCATCCAAATTTTTTATTGTAGACTAACCTCCTTTTCATTGACGATAAAATCTTCTTCTTATCTTTTCATTCCTTTTGTAAGTGGTTAATTTTAGTCTTTAGTTGTTTTGCTTCAATTTCAACACTTAGGACAACAAGATCCATTTGTTTGATGGATTTTTCAACACTTAGGAAAACAAATTTATTTGTTCAAATCCACCTTAAGCATCATATCTCACTTTCTTTTCCTACACAAATTCTTACCAAATACAAAACCTCAATTGTGTTAGGCTGAACATGGCATATATGACAACAATTGTGATATAGCTTCAGTTTGGTGTGGGTCAAGGTTGATTGACATATATATGAAAATATCATATCAGTGAACATTATTGCTTTATTGCATTATGACTAGTGTGCATCAAGCCCATATAGTATGCCTAGTTTTCTTATTCATGCATTATGGTTAACAACATTCATTGTTGTTCATTACGATAATACAAATTGCATGTGGAAGGTCAAATAACATGCATGTCATGGAGTTTTATTTGGTTTGTTTAATGGTTGCATCATGGTTGAGTGGGTCTTAATTTCTGATCATGACTATTGTATAGATTTCACATGAACAATCTAATTGACATGTATCTTGTTTGGTTGAAGAACTTTGTTTGAAGGTTGCATCAAACCCCTATGGTTAAAAGATAGCGATTCTTATTCATGATAATTTTATAACTTTTACTTGTTATTAAGCTTGAATGAACATTGAGTGACATTGATTTTTATCAAGATGATTATATTACTTTTGAATGAACATTGTAATGACATATATTTCATTAAGTTGTATCTATTTTTTTGAAGTTTTTAATCAATCAAATGAATCAATGCCATAAGACTGTCATAAACTTCTCTTTTCATCTTTTTTGCCTTGTTTATGAAACCATAATTCTTTGAGTCATATTTTCAAACAGTTCTTCTCAACAAATAGTATACAATGCTTCTCATACCATTTTTCATTAATTTTAACTTCTTTTGAAATAAAAATCAACTGCCCACTTCATTACAGGAGTTCAAAAAAAAAAGAAAAAGTCTAATGTACATTCATCCAAGAGAGCTTGAAATCACGTGTATTCTCAAATTGAGTGTTTGATAAAAATGCTTTGGTAGACATGTATGAAAAATATGGTACAATAGAAAAGGTAGTGAGTTGTTTGAAAAAAATCCTCAAAGAAATATGGTATCATGGAATGTAATGTATGTGAACCTTAGTATGAATGAACTTTAACATAAATGGATTACCAATTGTAATTCATAAGCTCTATTAATGCAATTTCGTTAATCTATAACATGTTATTGATCATAACTTTAAACCATTCTAAGATGATTATACATTCCATTTTGAAGATTCAAAGTAGAAAGACATGCACACGAGGAACAAATTAGATCGAATATCAATTATTATATGTGAAAATGTAGAATAATTGTGTTTGTGCATATACAAATTTGGCATATATGCCTACTTAGAACAAGTTTTACAACAAGTTCTACAAATTGTGGCATATATTCCATCTCAAGATCTATCAAACCCTAAATGCATGTCAATCTATATCAAGTCTTAATATTGTGCTAGACCATCAAAATCGAGCCTCCTCGAAGAACTTAGTTGTTGTGAAGCTTCCTGCACAATAACAATTCAACCCACAAATTAGATTAATTATGTGAATGGTTGACGAGATAGACTGGTAAATGGAAACTTATATACGATCATTTATAAATTATGAATTTAACATCAAAATCGCTATATGTGTACTATATTATATCAATAATGAAATTCTTGTTTACCTCAAGTCTTGCTCTCTTTTCTACAAGATGGTTTGCATATGATTGTACCTTAAGACAATCAAGAGTTCTCATACAAAGAAATGGTCCCACAATTGTCATAGTGCTAAGTCAGGCAGAGGACTATAGCAGGTAAAATAAAAAATGATACAAATTAACATATAATTGTTGACAAATAATCATATTTACTAAACATATATCTACTCCTATCTAAACGTAAATATTTGCAATATAAAATAAACATATACCTATTATGATGCTTCTACACTAGATGGGCTCATGGTGGATGAAGTAGCTAAGATGGTTTCCTATATAAAAAATGGTAAGAACGTAACAAAATTTAAATGCACATGCACATTTAATCATAATTCCAAGAATATAAAAAAATATATACTTGTTGTGCAACTTCATCCAATGGGTTAGGCTTAGTCAACATGGTTGTAAAAGAACTAGGCTACTGCATAAAAAGACAAGATTACATTAGACCATCAATTGATGTAGTACATGTATTTAAACATAATATATTTCAAAAATTAACATCTAAATAACAATTTAAATAATACCATATACTAAGACTCTAGGCCAAATGAAATGGTTGATTGAATAGCCTCCCACACTTGGAAAATTTGGTCCTCTATTTGCAACTGTTAAAGATTCCAACACATAAACATATATTAGTACAAATATCTCTTATAAAGTATGAAAGAATTTAGATAAAACACAATATGAAATTACTTTAAGTCTTATCGGTGCTCCCACATCATCCCTGGCAGCCGATGTCTCTTTCGCAAATGGTCCGCTTTATGCTCTATCAACTCCTACATCCAACATATCTCGAACCTCATAGTTGGATGTGTCTATGGGAGCCTTAGTGGACCGTTGGAGAGAACCCAATCATAAATTGTTGCACATCATGTAGTAATGGGTCACACAAATATGTGTTGAAGAGGACAGTGTACCAATCAGAGTTGATGCAATAGGTGCACCACAATCATGTTGGGATGTATCAGGTGCATCAACATCATGATGGGATGCACCGTCATATGGTTGCACAACATGATGGATCTATGTGACCAAATGATCACTCAATGAATGTAAGGCATAAATGCTCTGAATCCCTGCATCTAAAGCAATCTCAGGGTAA
The DNA here is from genome assembly GCA_007258455.2 of Sequoia sempervirens. Classification (NCBI taxonomy): domain Eukaryota; kingdom Viridiplantae; phylum Streptophyta; class Pinopsida; order Cupressales; family Cupressaceae; genus Sequoia; species Sequoia sempervirens. Next base: position 1,216 of record VDFB02154371.1, on the reverse strand, counting down.
GGTAGTGGAGCTGAGGCAACAATAGGTAGAGTAGAAGGAATTGGGGTGACTTAGTGTGTTCTAGGTCTATCCAGTGGCATCCCTCTGCCAACACCTTAAAAATCTTACATGTCAAAGTAATTGACATGCCTCCCTAGGACAAACTCAACATATAATTTTTGGAGAAAATATTGAGGGACATCAAGATTTTTGTTGAGTGGTTTATCAAAAACCATCCACTAAAGTTTCTAGAAATGATCTAATATGCCTCTATGTGTGCACCATTTAATTGAAAATAAAGAGGATAGTAGGTTTTCCCAATCATGGAATTAGTATTACACCAACTATTGAGTTTATATAGCATTGTGAACCAATGATATATATTTCTCATGGATGATCAAAATAAAGTGTGAGAATAGACTCATTAGGAAAGGAATCAAGAGTAAGAAAAAAGAAGGAGAAACATATACTAAATGGTCAACCAAAGATTGTACTTTTATATATTTTTGGGAAATTAAATTTAGTGTAATCTCCATATGTAGTATCACCCACTTATCATGGAATTTGGATAAGTAAATTTTAGACATAAGTTATTTAAGGGGATAAAATTTCACAATATTATGGTTCTCAACATGGAGTAAATAGTGATAAATATTTTGGATAGTAAAAATAAAAGTTAATGTTATTTTCCAAGCATAGTGTAATGAATCTCATCATCTTCTAGTTTGATACTAATATTGTAAACAACATATTTTCTAAATCTTCTATAATTTGGGAAAAAACTCACTACATGACTAGCAACAAACATGCATACAATGAAAATATAACTAGAAACAATCCCCTTACAACAAAAAAATTGGAAGACACCTACACCATCAATCCTTCAATCTATGATAGGGTCTGTGCAAGATCATGGGGGTCCAAAAAGTGGCGATGTGAAAAAAAAAGACGTTTTTAACTTGCTCAAAAATGCAAAAACCTACTTTGACTTTATCTAGACTTGGGTAGAAAGTACATAGTGTCAAAGTAAAAACTAGACCTAAATGGATATCCATCATGTTTAGGTAATTTTTTAAAATTTGGTCAGGTTTGGGGCTGGCCACTTATTTAATTTAATATATTATAATATTATATTATTATATAATATAATATTATAATATAATATAATATGATTATATTATATTATTATAATATAATATGATTATATTAGATTATTATATAATATAATATTATAATA
>VDFB02154370.1:0-16317 GCA_007258455.2 Sequoia sempervirens | reverse complement strand
AGATTGACTGCATGCTTGAGCATTTCAGACAAGATCTTGACCTCCAAAAAACTGGGCGCCCCTGAGCTATACTTGCACTTTGAGCTTTTCCTTTGAAAAATCTCCATGATTTGAGCTCTAAAAACTCTGTTTCGATCATTGAAATGACCGTCTGCAATATGAAATGCCGTCGTGAGATGCTCCTCCATCGTGAAAATCTTCATTTTGAGTCTCTGCTTCAGGTTTTGATCAATATAACTGACATTGACTGACAAACTATTGACAAAAACTCCATGTTTGACATTGCCCAAAACTGTGTTTCACAACATTTTAGCAAGGTTTAGACTTTAAAATGCAAAATGCCTTAATGAAGCAAAAAAAAATTTGGTTTGGGTAATAACATTATTAGTAGCATATATAATATCAAAAAATATTTAATGTGTATTTTATTTCTTGAATTAAACAATTAAATAATATAGATAATTTGAACACATAAATGGATTTGTATTTTACATTTATTTTCAAATGAAAGAATATATAAAAGTATTACAGTATGTTTCTCAAAGCAACTCTACACAATGTTGAGTTAGAAATTCATATTATCAAATCATTTTATTAGCTTTTGTAGCATGCTCCACTATTCATATGATGGAAGTGCAATTTATTCAAACTTATAATTTTTGACTTACAATTTTTCTAACAATTCATAAATGACATGGAATGTGACTTGAATGTACTAATCAAAGTTGCATTCAAGTTCACTTATGGTTTGATGACATCCAAAAAAAACCTTTTCTAGCTTCTAAAGAAACTAGACCAAATCAAACTTCATTATATCCTCCATCTTCTCTTTGAAAGTATCTTTTCTAATTATGTGTCACTTTGTTGTCTCAAAATCCAACAACAAACTAATATTGTCAATTATTTTACCTTTTTATCTATCTTTTGCATCACTTTTGCAGTTTGATCTAGAAATTCCTTTACTTCACCTAGCATTGAGCATATCTAAAGGATAGATGATGTCTTTATTGATGCATCAATTTGATAAAATTCCTTAGGATGTCAATTCATTTTCACTAACTTTGCAGACTGTTTGCAAAATTTCTTTACAATTTTGTCTTTTGAATTCATGTTTTTGTTGTCAAGAACACATTATTTCAACTTCATACTCTGCATTTGTAGGCCATTAATCAATTCAAATTATTGACACAAATTATCAATCCTATGCATTAATCCTACCAAATATTATTTTATATGCCTCATTATTTTTTTGCATAATTTAGATACTCTATCTTGGGAAGACTTTATTTTATTTCTTATTTTCTTCAACTCTTGAATTAGCTTTTCAATGTATCTTCTCTCTTCCTCCTTTTTATGTTCCTACATTTTTTCTCTTTCTTTATGTTTGTGTAATTTGACTTGTAATGTGTTTTCTAAGGTATTGGCTTCCGCCATATTTTGTTGTAATCTTTCTAAATTGACTCTTTCATTATCATATTTTTGTATGCTTTTATCTAAACTTTGCTTCAATTCATTCAATTCCACCTATGTTTATTCATTCTCCTTGTTTGTATATGTAGAGGTGAGTTTTTTATCCTTTTCTCTAATTCGTTACTATCTATTGCTTTCCTCTTGCTTTCTCATTTTCTAGGTCTTCCTATAACTTTTCTATTTGATTCAACAACCTATTTTTGTCTCTTTATTTCTTTAGCTATGATGTGTACCCCACTTTGTTGTTCCTTTTTGATACATTTTTTTTTCAAAAAAAAACATTTCAAAAAATAAATCATTTAGACAATGCTCACCTCATAGTCAGAGTGGCGCATTTGGTCCTCTAGATTATTTTTAACTTTGTGTAGAACAATCATGTACTTTGTGATTTCTATAAATGAGTAGCATGTGGGAAATACCCTAGTTGTTGTAGACTTTGAAGTCACAATAGTTATACTCTCTAGCACTTGCTTCTTATGTTATTTAGATTATCTACTTTCTTTTCAAACTCAACTTTGTAATCAAAACCTAGGATTCTTGGCACAATTGTCCATTCTTGAATGGTGAAGGAGTACTTGTAGTGTTGGGGTCATCTCTAATTATTTGAGGCTAATGATTAGTCATTCCTATTCCAGTCACACTAACAACTAGAGGGTTGTCTTTTGGAAATAATTCTTTGAGATGGAAATTGAGGTAGTTGGACTTGAAGATGTCATAGTCCTTTACTTCTTCAGAATGCCTTGATCAATGAGTTTTTGTATAGTATTTTCTAATGATGACCTCTTTTGAGTATTTTTTTTGCTGTAGCACTTTCTCACCACTACTGCTACCCATACCATCACCACCAGTAGCACTAGATTCTCCACCATGTCCTTCACAAATTGAATGAGTATCTTGTAGATTTGAAAACCCTTGTGGTATTGGTTGTGATTGTATTTGACTGTAAGGATCTAAAGCTATAACAAATTAAATTGTAACATCTATCCTCGTATATCCTTAGGCCTTTTTATCATCTCCAATGCCTCAAAAATCACGATGTCTTCTAGGGCCTACCTATGTTACCACCCAAATATAATCTTGTCTTTTAGATGTCAAACTACTACCTTCATAACCCATTTTTTTAATATGGCTACTCGTGTTTGTGGTCTCACTCAAGCTAGGTTTGTATGCACTTGGTCTACACTAGGAGTGGGATCTAAGGATTTCTTTTTCATATCATCATAAAATTCAATATTAGTTGCTAAAAAGGGGGGCTTTGTATTCCACAAATTGCTAAACTCTTAATTTTTTGAGATCTCTTCAAAACCTACAGTAATTTTTTGATAACCTAGATCCTTCTTCATAAACTAAAAGAATTTTTCTTGTGTCAATTGTTCCTATGTACGAGCTACTCTTACAAACTGGTATTTTTAAAAACTAGATGATTGAGCAACTCTTGTAAAAAATATTGTACCTCCTAAATGGCCTCTCTACTACTGTTTCTATGTGCAATGCGATTATCTTTACTAATATTTGTTCACAAGAAATACCTTTTTAGTAGTAGTTTCCTGCACTATTTTTTTGACCTCATCCAAGGAATTCTTATTTTTCAATTTCTAGCAAAGGTTTACTTTAATGTTGAGTTTTATTTTCAGCATTATTATTGATCAAAAGCCTTGCTTTAATCACGTCACACATGTATTATACCTTCAATGAGTCAACGCTAATTTTTTAAAAAAATTCATGTACCATACTTGTGAATGTTTTTCTCTCAAAATGTGAACCCTTTGCATGAAAAAGGTAATGAAAAAAATATGCTCCTATTTTTTTTGACTAGCAAAGTATAGTTGATTTGTACTATCCATTTGTCATGTATGTATTCCAATGAAAAATCCCTCTCTATCACATGTATTATAAGTTTGTAAGCCTTTACTTCTAATCCATAAAATCTTAGCACAACATATTCTTCCATGAAGTAGTCAGCCAATTATATTTCTAATCCCAATTGAATACAATTTTTACAAGACTCAAACTATCAAGACATTGGAGTCTTTGTAATTGTTTGATGTAATGGAGCCAAAAAGTAGTCTAAAAAATGATTGCAATTCCTTCTATTATCATACACCCTTATCTTAGGGGTCCAATCATATAATGGTATCAATCTTTTCACCTCATCATACATATAGGGTTGAATCTGAAGCTTATTGGCCAAAAATATTCCACAAAAATTCACTAGGAATAAATAGCACAAATAGATCATGAACCTAAATTTCTTAGTGTTAGAATGGAAGTGGAGCCTCCTTTAATTATTAAAAAATGTTTTTGTATGGATTCTACAATGTGCTTAAGTGATATTATTCTCAAACAGAAAAGAAAATGAAACATATTACCTACTGACTCCATAATTATTACATTATAATTTTGTATTTTAACAATTCAAACAAAATTTTAAAATAGTATGCATGCTTGCATCTTGAATTAAATCAACACATTTAGTAGGTGGTGGTGTCTTTTGATCAAAAATAAAATATCAATTGTTGATATTTGTATATCTAATGAAACTAGGGTGATTTTGAAGGTTTGAGTTTACAAGTCTAGTATTCAAGGCATTTCATTTTGGAATTCAACTACTTATCCATCGAACATTCATTGAATGGTGAAATATTTTTATACATTATTTCTAATTTTCTAAAGATATACTATTATGTCATATGAAATAAAAATCTTAATTTTTATTATTATATCATATTTTACACTATAATCAGTTATTCTACTTTTCTACTTGAATCTAGTGATATATTATTTTCATATGAAATGAAAATTGTTAGTATAGTTATATTTCTTATTATATATCATATTTTAAATTATATACATTTTAATATAAATATATAATATATATTTCAAATTTAATAACAATATAAAATAATAATTTTCTATTTATTTTTACTTCAATAACTCATGATTTTGTAGGATCAAATTTCAACCATTGATCTAAAATATCTAACAATTCTCAGCTAATTTCAAATACTTTTGTTGGAAATTAGTAGCTTTCAATAGCTATCCTTCAAAATTAAGCTACAATCATTAATCGTTTGTTCATCAGATCTAGTGGAAAAAATTAGTGGACAATAGGGCATGCCAATTCATAATCCATCAACAACATATTTATCTCATTCTTGCCATTAATAAAATATGAAAAACCAAGTTATGACTAAGCGGGTACACACATTTTTTGATCGATGAAACTAGAATGTGACTGCTATATTATATTAATATAATAAGTTTACAATTGAAATGACATGTATAGTTACAAAACATAGTTACATAACAACAACAAAATTCTATTGATCCCTCTAAATATAAAATCATTACAACACCTCAAGGGTGGTCTCCAACAACACCCATTCATCATCTAAAGGATCCCCCTTTCTTTTGAGGGCTTTAAAATCCTTGTCCATATCTATTATTTCCTTGTGGGAAATGCATTGAAGTTTCATGACTATAGTCTTTACTTCATATTCTAGTTGAGTCAATGGACAAAGGACTGACTCAACTTCAAAATACTTAATGATTGTTCCTAGCCCCAAAATGATGTCTGGTCTACGATCATTGCTTTGAATTCTTATTCTCCCACAACATAGTCATCATTTTAAAATGGAGAGGGTAATCCTTGTATCAAATAAACAATGTGCTCTCTTATTTCCTTCACAATCCACTCTAAAGTTTCCAAATGAGATTTATACTAAACTACATTAAGTTGATTATGTTATCACCTATAATGTAATTACTAATAAACAAAATTGGCACTCACTGATGTAGGTGGTTGTCACTTGGCTTTCAAAGTATCACAATTTGATATGATGGATTTAATTGCATAGGATAACTAATTGTAATAGAGGGGAATTTGCTACTCACAAGTTCTCTTCCTTCAAAGATCCTCATGGGGCGAACTACCCCAAACTACCTCAAGGAACAACAACGAGAGTTTCATAATCCAAAAGAGTAGGTCACAGAGATTTTCTGGACAAATTGACAATCTCTTGACCAAAGGACGTCAGGGCAGAAAACAGATGACAACGTGACATGTTGGCATCCCAGAGGCACCTTGGTGTCTCATACGAACCAGAAAGCGAGTTTATCTCAGAAAATGACTGAAGTGACTACTACTCAAATTGCTAAGAAAACTTAAAATGCAGGAAAGTGACATAATTGAAATAGAGTGAAGTAAAACTAATAAAGATAAGAAGAATAAAGGAAAGAAATACTTACAAGCATGTGAGTGATGAAGCCTCCATCTCGTGAGTGTCTTCAGTACCTGCACACTAGAGGGAGAGAGAAATTGTTGGGGTTGTATAGGGGTCTACCTCAGTCAGACCCCATTTTGGTGTTCCCACCTCCACGGATAGCCAGATAGATAGAGAGAAAAGTAGAAATGAAACTTAAAGCACTACAAAACACTGTTATGCTACTCAACCAAGTAATAGAGGAGAGGAGTGAAAGTTTACCAGCTCCACCAAGAGTGCTCAAGGCTAATGGGGGAGAAAATGAAAGGATCTCAAGCCTTTTGCAATGGTGTTTTGTTCCACACTTGCTCTACTAAAGTGGTGGAGTGTTGATGTTGCTATTGTGAAGTGTAAAGTGTTTGGAGATTGAGGGGATGGTGAAGAAGTTGCTTAGAGCTTGTGAAGATATAGTCAAGCTTGTGAATGAAATGAGGAAGTTCTTAGAAGATCCAAATGCCTATGGAAGGAGTGAATTTGAAGGGGAGATGAAGAAAATGGCCATATTCAGGTCGGTTGGTCGAGGGTGTTACAAATCGACCCCCAATGGGAAGTGTAACGCCTTTGCAGGCTCTAGACGTGGGAATTTGTTAGGGATGTAAGTGCGCTGCGTAGAAGTATGCATGTCATGCGGGTGTCCCTAACAGAAATGCCTCCACGATGCTCAAAAGAAGTGCCAAGTGTGATGCAAGCAGTGGGCTTAGGTGGAATTAAGCCTCTGAACTTAGTTTTTTAAGGTGGATAAAGGAAAAAAAGGGATTTGCACATGGGGTGCAAATTCACTCTTATACACTAATTAATAATAAAGGTAATGCAATATGTTCTATCAATCTATATTATGTTTCCAATCAATCCCAATTGAGATCATGATTAACCCACTATTTGATCTTCTATTTCATTGCAAATAAAATAAATGTTTCTAGGTGGGGTGAAAATTTTACATTCTATTTATCACACAATAAATATAGCATTTGCTATCAATTTATTGGTTTTCTCCTTCTATGTTGGTTGTTTCGATTTTCATTCTTGGTGATCATTGATCAAGATGAATCAATTGATCTCTTTTCATGTTTTTCTCTTTATTTGCAAATGGGAAATGACCAATTTGGCTAGATTTGACAGGAAAATTTATAGGTGGTTCTAATTGACTCCCTTGTGGTTTATGATTTTTTCCAAGAAATTATTGGTTGTGATATTCTTGTAGAATATCCTCAAAAAAATGTTCAATGACATTTTCAATGAGTTTATTTCATATTTAAAGGACCTTCTCGATGACCCCAATTTGGTGAAGATGTTTGGGAAGGAAATTATTCAAAAATAGGATCAACTATATGATCATAAGGATAGTTGGGCCAACTATGATCATTAGGTTATTCAACCATATTAAAATTGCTCCCTATAACTAAATTAGCATTAGGAAGATTTTTATACATATAATCTCATAACTCACATATATATCTTTAGATATATTGGGAACATAAACTTAGTAGAAACCAATAGGTTGGCCATGGATAAAAGTCAAGGCCCACACACAACTATGTGATGGGTCCTCTCCTTTAGCAATGACAAACTTATAAAACCATGAAGCAAAACCAAAGGTCACCCTCATATCTTCTCTATGCAACATATGGGAAAAAGAAGCATCTCTCCATACATTGAATAGAGAAGAAGCAAGATGGCGAGTAATAAGTTTGACTTCTTGAAGAAAAACAATAATAGGTTTCCATTCAACTATTACATCCTTTACTCCATATTCATGATGAGGGAGAGATATCCCTCTCACATTCTAAGACAAAATTTTATAAATCATGGTAGAGAGGAGATAGAAGGATCTTCCTTTTGTGGAAAAGCTTCATAATAGTTAGCTAGAGAGATAGAATGATCAAAGGTACCCATATCATTAGTAGCAAGATATGATGACCTTGATCTTTGCCTCATAGAAGGGGTACAAGAGGTGGAAGCTTGATCCAAATATTTTAAGTTATTGTGAGAAGATGAATGGTGATGAGCATTGTAACCCTAACACCACCTTAAACCCCTCACTAACACTCATGAGGCTCAAGTAGAGAGTGGCCTATGTCAACAACTTCCTCTACTAATGACTCCACCAAATTCACAAACCTGTCATTCTTGCCTCTAGCTAAAGAAGGAAATTGATCACCATAACAAATCTCCCCCCTCCAAAACTGATGTAGCAATGAACCACGTAAGTGGGGGATTGTAAAATTGCTCAAAACTTATAGCCCTCTAAAGTGATGCACATGGAATCCAACTTAGAATCTTCCCAAATAGCCATGATAAAGCTACAATCCCTTGGAGGGGTTTTCATAAGAAATTTTAGTGGGTGCTACTAAGATTGTATGTGAGTATTTTAAAGTGAATGATCCCATGAATTTTTTAGTCCAATTTAAGCTCCAATGAATTTTATTTTACATATTTACTTCACCAAAGCACATAAATGTAAAATGGTAAAAAAAAAAAAATTAATTGAAGAGAATGTTAGTACGCAACATATAACCTCATTCCACAGCTCCATCCACGCCACATTACATACCGTACGCGGTTGCCGGGTAGAAGTAGCGCCTACTCACATTTTGTGCTCGTTGCCTTCCGTTATACGAGCTTGAGTAGCGTGACTCCCAGCGAACTGGTTCGGGAGGAATATATGGAGGAGCCACAAGCGAATTGAGGCGTCTGGTGCATAAAGAGCTACATTTGAAACAAAATTCCCACGAATAGCAGCTTTTGAGCAACGAACACCTGTTCACCCAAAATTCCTTTTACAAACTCTAGCGCTGTGGGATCTTGGCATGCAAATCAATTCAAAGTCCAACTCGAGCTCCTTCCTTGACTATTACACATATCACCATCTGTGAATCGTCCTCAACTATCAAGTTCTTTATATTTTTAAGTTTGGCAAATCCTAAACCGACCATTTAAGGCTTCCCCTTTTGCACCTTTGTTTGTATGAATTCCCAGAAACAAAGATCGATCATAAACCAAACCCTCTTGATGGTTACTTAAAGCAAAGCGACAACCATCTATACCTGGCTGACACTTAGCTTCACAATCAAAATTCAATTTGACGATGCCAGATGAGGGTGAAGATCAAAATTCTTTAACATTTCCTACCTCTTCCTTTCTTCTATTCCTTTTGTTATTGTTAATACCACTTGACCCTTAAACAATAGTAAATGAGAAGTAGTTAAAAGAAGAAAATTGTAAATAGAAATAGAAATTACATGTCCATTACTTCAATCTCAATACATACGAGTACATAAGTATTATCACAGCTTGACATAAAGAGCGATGTGTTGCAAGCATTCTTGAATGAATATCCAAACACTATGTAGTGCAAAAGTCAACGAGCGCCAAAGGATGAGCATAGACTCTTTATCCTCCATTGTTTCATTTTTTCAATGTACCGTCAAAGGATATGTGGACATTTAATAGAGGCCTTGACATGTGAAGTGTAATGTTCCCATTTTATCTATACGCCCTTTAGTGACTGATAGCCTATTTCTGGAAGCCCGTAGGCTCGTCAGAGGTAAAATTAGGGTTTCCTATTTTATAGAGGTTCTAAAGCTATTTTGAAGGTTTGTATGTTGGAGTTTCGAGATTTGGATTGTGGATTCTTTTTAGGTTTTCAAAGAGCTTCGCAGTGATATGTCATGCAAAGTCATTGGGTAACTTTTCAAAATTTACTATTTTTAGTAAGTTTTATTTTTAGCAGTGCCATCTTGGGCAGTAGCATCAACAATCAGCTCAGTTTCCATTTTGGGTAGTGCAGTTTGGAGCATGATTGGCTTTCAACATTTTGAGGCTCATTTTGGTGAAATGATTTATTTTAAGTCATTAATGTTTTAAAATTCATTTTAGGCCCCATGGCCTAAATTAATGACTTAATGTTGTTTTAAAAGGGGGCCTTTGAGGGTGGACGCCTCATTGAGAGATTATTTAAATATTTTTTAAGTAAATATTTCTCCTCAAGTCTTGGACACCTAGAAAGGTGAATTTAATGTTTTAAAAGTTAAAAATATTTCAAAAGTGAAATGGGCGTCCCTTTTGGAGGGAAAAAGAAAAAGATGGAAGTTGAAGAGCCAACAATCACCTTCAATTCTATAAAAGCAGGTCATTGCTCATTCATTCATGATCTTTGGAAAATATTGTAAAGTTACGCTATTGAATTGATTTCAAAACCTGGCTAAGGGGGAGCTTAGTATTTATACACCATTCTTCGGGCTTGAAACTATGGTTCTCTAGATGGTAAATTGGGAGTGTTTCATTTAGAAGTACATATTGAGCCTCGTTGTTGAAGATATTGATGATTTTATTAGTTTCAATGTTTGCTGGTTTTCAAAGTGCTGAAAGATATTTGCAGATATAAGTCTTGGCATTGCTTTGAAGTTCAAGCCTTCTTTTGAGACTAGTAGATTGAGCTTCACAGATGAAGATTTTTGGAGATTTCCTGAGTTTTGATATTGCTGGTTCAGTCATGGCTGCAGGGTGAATTTGAATACAGCTCTATGGGTAAAATTTATTTGCATATGGGTATTTGTCCTTTCATTTTATATGCTTTAGGCGCCTCCATCTGTGCAAGGACATAATTTATTGTGAAGTGGTTGAATTTTTAAGCAAGGTCGACCCTCTCCTAGGGCTGTACCATGCATTTAATGCTTTGAAAATCGTGCTGAGTGTTTTGCGAAGTTTAGAGCTTGGAAAATGTTGATTTTGAGGGCGCCTAGCCAGTGAATTGATGAGTTTTCAGTTTGGTGGGAGTTTGCAGAGTCTGGTAAGAGTTTTGTTCATTTTGGTGTTTCATAGATTGCTGGTTCAGAATTTCAGCTTGCTGATTATCATATCAGATTTACTTCAATTTCTGATTTTGGTTTATATCTTCAATAATTGAGAAGATTAAGTGTTGGAAGAATCATCCTTCATGTATTTGCATTGATCATATCATTGTAACACTTGTAAATTGCAGATTTATTTCATTGTAAAGTTGTAAATTAGTAGGTAATAATCCAGTCATCTTTATTGCAGCATTTACTTATGAATTTTAATGTAAACACTTTAACCCCTGGATGGTTTACCGCCAGTGTGGAAAAAAAAACTTGTTAATCTCTCTTTTGTACCCACTAAAAAGTGGTGATTTCCCACTCACAAGTGGATGCCCACCGCAATGGATGAATTAGTTTGTTTTGTAATTTCTTCCCCCCATTGTATTAGTGGAAGTGTGAAAAACTTTCATGGCTGGTTCACCGCCTAGATCCATTCAAATGTAATTTCATTTCAGTTATTGCTTAGTTTTCTCTGCCATATGACAACACCTCTCCTTCCTTGGAATTGAGTGTGCATTCTTGGCGTTGAGATCTTTTAAATTTGGATTTCAATTTTGGAGCTAACGCTAATTCATTTGGCATAGTGTTGATTGTTTGTGAAATTCTTGGGAAAAATTGAAGGGGAATATTTCATGAAGATTACGGTACTTATTCAAAGGGGAATGACCATGGAATCCTTGACTATATGATGCAAGAAAAACTAATTGTATTGAAACCTCTCTCTATTCAACTTTGCGCTATCATAGGAGGTCTATGTCTAGATGTGCAATGTGCAAGTGACGAGTCTCATAACATAGGGAGAATCAGCTCACAAGAGAAGGGAATCCCAACCTTCTCAATATTCCAAATAATCATCATACGAGTGTCTTAGTGAAGGTATATGAGAAAACTCCTAACCATAGCTTTCCCAAGGTATGTGAGTGGCTTTATTATGACAAGCTTGTGGCATTCGACAGATGCATAGAAGTGAGATTTAGTTGGGTCACATGTACACAAACAGCTGTGTTTAATTGACACCTAGATGATGGCCACATCATTTTTTTCTTCTGAAAACTTAAAATGTAAATGTAGAAATCACTAAAGAGGAATAAGTGTAGGGGTAGCCCAAATGGGTAAAACCCATCACATTTCAAACTAAGTAATACTAAATAATCCTGAAAACTGCAAATGATAATAGAGCCAAGAGAAGAGGGCCATTGGAGAGAGGACTGTAGTAAACATATCACATTTTGTTTTTCTATCTTGATGATGAATTATAAAATGTGATTTGAAACATTGGTACAAAATTCCTATACAATTTTAATTAAAAAAAATTCTAATTCACATAACATAGGGCACATACCTTTTACAAACAATGTAACAAAATTCATGTCATTTGAATATGAATATCAACTTTCAAATCATATTGGTCCCACTCCACTAGACTCATTACAAAAAGATCTATTAAGTTTATCCTTCCCTTCCCACTACTGAATCTCAAGGATTTATACTTTATAATAATGGTTCTCGACTATAGAGGTACCCATTTCTTTCTGCCTCTTGTTTTGTCAAAGGGACTACAACTAGTTCAACTTCATATCATGCTTCCATTACTAAATGTTACCTTCATAGAAAATTTAAAAAAAAGCATATCAATCAATACCTTCCATGTATAAAGGTGTAATTCTTTTCACTATCAGGATCTCCTTTACTACATTACATCATTATTATCTTCTTAGGTTTGAAACAACAATTTTTCTTGGTCACAATCAAACTGGTTTGAAACTCTGTTTTGTGGGAAAGATACCTTTCATGTGTTGGAAATATGCCTCAATTAATACAGGCTGAAACCTCCATTAGAGCCAAGTCGGTGTGACATCTATCATGTCTGGCCGACTAGCAGATTGGTAATATCATGTTTTGTACAGGTTGCTGTGACCTAGCTTCTGTCTTGCCGAACGTCTTCACTATGGAGTCTATCGCTGTGACAGTGTATTCGCTATGACCTCTTATCACATGGAGTTATTTGGCTGACAGGCCATTCAATCGTAAATCGGGGAGACTCATGGCGACCACGGGGTTCGAGATAGCCTTTACCGGCTCGGTGAAAAGTCCCAGCGAAGAGTTAAAGTCTTGCCGACGGGGACACACTTGGAATCATCGGGGAAGTACTAAGGGTTCGCTAAGAACTCTTAGCGATTGATAAGTGTCTCGCCGATAGTATGTTACGTGTTATAGTCTTCGACGTATCTTGTGGTCTATCGGTAAGAAGTCTTATCAATGTATAAATGTCTCATCGACGAAGATTTATTTGTTCGTCATCAGAGTAACATGGCGGCTTGGTGAGAAGTCTTAGCGAGAGTTACATGTCTCGCCGACAGTGCTTTATGTTGATAGCTTCGGGGTGACAATAGAGATCTCGGAGAAACCTCTTGGCGATATCGGTATGTCTTGCCAACTATTCTTTGGAGCTCGGTATGACAAATGACTTCGGTATAACCTTTGGTGACTCGGTGTGAGGTCTTGGCGATAGCGATAGGTCTTGTCGACTGCTTGATGGTTCGGTGTAACACAAGAAGGCTCGTTGAGATGTCTTGGCGAGAGCGATACTCTTGCCGAAAGGAAATCTGAAGCCGATACATGTTGTAAGCTCGATGAAACATCTTGGCGACTACGATAACTCTTGGCGATGTCAATATGAAGTCTATGTGGCAACGGCGAGACACTGTTAGTGTCTCACCAAGATGCCAACACAGTGTGAATTCTATTGACTGTTTGACTGTCCCATGTGGAGTCTCATGGACCAATGGGCGAAGCCGAATCTGAATAGTTGGAAGGCAATTGGTTGTGACGGTTCTGTGAGGAAGTTTGACAGTCAGGGAACGCCATGGATACACTTTGTGATTGCAGATTGCGATCGGTTAGTTCGTTGGTTGAATCGACAGTTTGTTGAGTGATTGAATCAGTAGATGAATTCTATTCTGTAATGACTATAACTTGAAGGTTCCTGTACAAGTTTGCTCATGGTGAATGCTACTGTAAACAGACACCAGAAAGATAAGTCTGACATTTGTATGTAATCTTTATTACTATAATACAAAGTGATTTCTCTTGGTGTGGTGGGTTTTTCTCCCGTAAGGGTTTTCCCACATATATCTGGTGTTCCTGTGTGATTGTCAAATACTCTGTTTCTGTTATTTACTTCATAGTGCATCTTAGTTGAACTGTAATTGGAAAAATTGATAGTATATCTACATTCTTCTCTGAGTATTGACGTTAGGAGAATTGTTTCCGCATCTGATTTTCCTTACATCATGTTATGGGGGAGCTGTTATCCTGCCCATCGCTAGTCTGGAAAATATCTAGGCATGCTTATGTAGAGAGGTCAAGTATGAAGGAAACAAAGAGTTTTTCAATGAAGGGACTTAATCCAAATGTTCCTCAAAATGCAAATTCCTTATAGGTACTTTCCTTATTCAGAATGTCAAAATATGACTTAGAATGGAACCAATTTCAGTCCCCATTTTATTGTTAGTTGGCGGCCCTGGCTCTTCCTGACTGGTTTAGTCTTTTATTGCCACTTGATCTTTGTTATTGAAGCGGGTGTATGTCTGTATTTGTCTCTTACGTAGATCTAAAAGATTTAGATTAACATAAGAAGCCATTATCAGCTAGGCGTTTCAACTAGTGATATAGCATCATAAATTTAGTCAAAAAAGAATAGATAGAGTTTCATCTCCATGTTTTTAGCTTAAATATCAAGTGAATTTTTGCAGATCCTTAATTTTCTATAGAGTCTAATATTGTATTCTATCTATTATACAGGATGACACTTCTACTAGGCCCACCAGCATGTGGGAAGACAACCTTGCTCCTTGCCCTTGCAGGGAGATTGGATCCAGATTTGAAGGTTATACTTAAAACTCTGTAACTTGGTAGTCATGCAATTTCTATAATTTCAGACTTTGATAGTTTGTGCTGATAGATTAGCTTATGGAATACCTGTTAGTTTTCTAGCATGTTTAATAATGAATGTTTTTGTAGCAGATGACAGGAGACATCGGATACAATGGACTCAAACTCAATGAATTTGTTCCTCAGAAGACAGCAGCTTATATTAGTCAATATGATTTGCATATTGCTGAGATGACAGTGAGAGAAACACTCGATTTTGCAGCTAGATGCCAGGGAGTTGGCACTAAACATGGTGTATAGGACTTCTATTCCCAACTTTACTATGCTTTCAACTTTGGTCTTTATAAAATAGGTGAAGTGAGTATCCGTTCCATAAACAATAATGCGAAATTAATTTATATGTGCTTATTAACGTTTGTACTATCTGTAGAACTATTACTGGAAATTGGAAGAAGAGAGGAAAAAGCTGGGATTCTTCCAGAAGCAGAAATAGACACATATATGAAAGTTAGTGAAATGCTGAATTTTCAATTTTTGGTGGTAGATTCTAAAACTATGAATTTGAAATCCACTGTTCATTTCATAACTTAAATATGCCATTGATTGTTCACAGGCAACAGCAATCAAGGGTTTGAAAGAAAGCATTCAAACAGATTACATTATAAAGGTAAGGACCTTTCTTCTTTATCAAGCATCTAATTTATGCACATTGAGCATTCACTCATATAATTTATCAGGAGAAAAGTCCACAATTTTGGCATGGTTTGCTCATCCAATCTGATATTCATCTTCAATCAATCAATCATATTAAAAAATTGTTTTGTCTATGTTTCTGTTTTTACTGTTCATCACTGTTGGAATGCTATAACTAAAGGAGAGAGGTAACAAAACTCACATTGTAGCCTTAAGTAGATGTGAAAGAAAATCTAATACATGGATAAGCAGTTACGGAATTCCTGGAGCTTCTTCATATAGAAATGCATATTATTTACTAGAATAAATGAAATGTCTAACCAACCAAGCCTATACAATATGTTTCCAACTAAACTGCGATGGTCATGTTGAAGAGGCTCCCTACTTCTTGTAGGTTCTCGACTTGGATATCTGCTCAGAGATAATGGTTGGTGATGCTATGGTAAGAGGAATCTCAGGTGGACAGAAAAAACGAGTAACAACTGGTATTGGAGCTGATTCTAATTTGGACAAATAGTTTTTTAAATGCTAAGTCTTTATTCATTAGTTTGCACACTTGAGTGTAAGGTATTCTTCACCAATCCCTTTGCAGGGGAAATGATTGTATCTCCAATAAAAACTCTTCTCATGGATGAGATATCAAATGGCTTGGACAGCTCCACCACTTTTCACATCATGAAGTGCCTTCAACAGTTTGCACACATCATGCAAGCTACAATACTTGTATCACTTCTCCAGCCAGCACCTGAAACCTATGATCTCTTTGACGACATTATCTTAATGGCAGAAGGGCAGATAATATATCATGGCCCTCGTGATTATGTACTTGACTTTTTTGAATATTGTGGGTTCAAGTGTCCAGAGAGGAAAGGCATTGCAGACTTTATGCAGGAGGTGAACATTTGGCTGCCCCTTTTTTCCATGTTCTGGCTTTCTATATATAAACATTGCCACATAATTTTACACAGAGCTGAATATGTCTCATGTTTCAGCTCGCCTCAATACAAAATTAACTTGTGCTTTGCATTGAATTACAGGTTATTTCCCAAAAGGACCAAGAACAATATTGGTTTGACCAGGAAAAGCCCTACAGATATATTTCTCCAGAACAGTTCCAACAGAAATTCAAGCAGCACCATGTTGGAGAGAAGCTAAAACAG
>VDFB02154368.1:0-39920 GCA_007258455.2 Sequoia sempervirens | reverse complement strand
GTATCATCAAAATCAATCAACCGGCCCATCAACCAAGGATGTCACTCTCTCATAGACAAAGGCTTAAGGCCAGCCTACAACCATTCAACGCATAGCGTCAAGATTTTTGAGAACTTCAAGCTAAAACCAAACATTTCCAATCAGTTATTTTGAAGCAAAAGCAAAAAATTTCTAGGCAATAGCACAAATATTTGGCAATAGCGCCCAAATTTTTCAATAGCACCAATATTTTTCAATAGCACCAATATTTCGCAATAGCACCAATATTTTGAATAGCGCTAGTATTTGGAAAAAATGCTAGTATTTTGCAAAAATACCAATATTTGGCAATAGTGCACATGTTTCAGCAATAGTGCTAATATTTTTCAATAGCAACTATTTTTTTCAAAAGTGACCTTATTACAAGGTCAATAGCGTTAAAATTGGACCAAAAGCGAAAAACTTCCTAAATGGTTGCTATTGCCTAGATAAAAAATTGAGCATTAATTATAGATACAAAAAATGAAAAAAGAAAAAATTAAAGACACGTGTACTAGAGAGTCCCTGCGCCAACTAGCCGTCAGTATACTCTGACTACCTTTTCCCTGTGTGGAACTCTCAGAACTCGAGGCATCATGAACCGCTGTTTGTAGAAGGAAATCTCACAAAAACTCTAGAGGTAAGAAATTCTCAAATCAAGGAGTGTAAATGAGGGTTAATTTCAACCTAATTTACCATTTAAACCCCCCAAACCTTAATTTTTTACCTTGGAAACCCTCCTAGGGGTGATCCCACAATACTAGTTTACATAATTTTGGCCAAATTGGACATTGATCTAAATTTTTTAACTAAATCTTCACTTTCAAGCACCTATAGCTACTGCTAAACCATGAGGAATTTGAAGATGATGAAAACTAAAGTGATTTGTGACATTTTATCTCCTTATATCTAAATTTATTTATTTTTAATTTGTAAACAAATTGCATTTCTTTTTTCCATCTCCTTCAAAACTGCTTTTAACACAACACCATTTTTAAAGAGTGATGTTCTACTCATAAACAACATAACTTTTTTCTATGGAAGGATAAAATTATAATTTTTTCGAATTTAGATTTGTAACTACAATAACTAGCGCTTCCAGTTGGTTTCATGGTGTTTTATTGAATATGTTTTCCTTAATCAAGTTGCAAAGTCAAATTAATTACAATTCAGACATAAGAAGATTGTATAAAACATAACTTTTTGTATGTATCGAAATTCAATTTATTTTATTTTTGCTAGATCAAGGACATCAATACCTAGCACGGACATATTTTTCAAAAAAAAAATTGATAATCTACTATTTTTTCACATGTGCAGAACAGAGAGCTTGATTCTTGATGAGAAACCTATGTTTAATTAAAGTAAAAATAATACATAATAAAATGAAAATATATTAAAATTATATTTGATGGATAGCTCATTCTGAAGACTACCATCATCCAGTTGGGTCTGTGAAGTTGATTCCAATTTCATCTTCAACCCAAGATCGGAAAGGAAAAATTTTGCAAAAAAATGCTAGAGGGGAGGGAGAAGGGCAAAAAAAGGGGGATTCAAGCGAACCCCCCTTGACACCTTTGAGCAAAGGGGGATTCACTCAAAGGGGGGTTCACTTGAACCCCCTTTTTTTTTGCAATTTTCCTTTGTTTTCATTAAAAAATTGTGTGAAAAATGGGATGACATCACATGTGGGTTCACTCGAAGGGTGGGTTCAAACAAACCCCTTTTTGGGTTCATGCGAACCCCCCTACAAGCGAACCCCTAAAAACTCAAAAAAAAATTCTTTTGGATCATTTTTGCAATTTTTCTTCATGAAGGGAATTGTAAACCAGTATTGTGGGATCACCCCTAGGTTAAAATTAGGAGCACCCTAGAACATCTAACCCATAAATGAGGGATCTATAGCATAATTTTTCATACTCTATGCATTTGAACTATAATGGAACATTGTCATGGCCCAACCTAAAAATATTTTTCCTCAAATCTCGAGGCGTTCTAACGCCAGATATATTTACCAATCAAGAATAATGGGGTATATAAATTTTTTCAACTCCAGATTTTGTCTCAAAAGGGAAATGTAGATACGTAAAAATGACTCAATATTATTAATATCACACATCTTAATGATATTTTCCATTTGACGTGGCACTATTATCACTAATATCATTGTATTTCACATCATTTACATCAAAACCCATCTTCCTCTATATTAATTGAATAATATTTAAAACTATTTAATTAATTCAAATATATTATCACAATTCAACCCACTCTCTTGATTAATTAAATTAACGTTATTTAATTATGTCATATTATACCCTGTATTTTCCTAAACCAATTAACGGTTTTTTATAAAAAGACTTTATAGGCCGGTATTTATATTATATAATAGAAAAGGTTACAATATTGGTAAAGACGCAGAGTCTTAATAATTAGATACAAAATGTCAACTGATATAATTTGTGGAGATGACAGCCCATCAGTTGACCAATCCTTCAGATTGGAAACAAAATTCAAAATTCCACTAACTAACAAGTCTAAGTATGAAATAACATGAAGATTTCAACTATCCAATCTAGCAAAATACGATTGTCTTTTACAATGATCAATCCATTTGAACCTTTATCTTTCAAGCATTCTGAATTGAGAAGTTGGCTTCTTTCCCATCTTTAGACATGATCTGATTTGTTGGAGGTGAAGAAGTAGATTGTGTTGTGATGTTGATGTTTGGAATAATTGGCTTTAGTGGTCATGCATTTGATGTTCCTGGGTCTTCATTTATCTTTGGCACAACATTTGATTCTTCATATTCAACCTCTCTTTGTTGTGGCTGAACTGGATGACTAAGTAAAGATGCATGTTGGCAATGGTGCATAAGAAGGAATGAAATAGCATGATATTTTGTTTTGAAATTCCTTACCATGTTACTCCCCAGCTCAATGTGGTACCTATTCAGATCCCTATACAAGAAGTTTGAGGAATTATATTCAAGTGTCAATCTGAAACTTGTATAGATACTCTTGTAGCTCACTTTGTGGTGCAAGTAATGTCAAGGGAATACACCACCAATGTAAGATTCTCCAACCCAAAAATCATACTTTTCAACACTTGATAGAAGAGCATTTTCTTGCAAAAATACCTCATTTATGACTGCATTTGCTATCTTCTGTAAATCTTGAAAGTCTGGGTGCAAATCCAAAATATGTGAAACAAATATTGAGACCAAGTTTGAAGGAAATATAATCCTTTGTGTTGATGGCTGCAGTATATCTTCACCAATTGTATCCTTTACACACTTGAAGACAGGAACACAATATGTTTTAAAAACATATGATAATTGTTCCCTATCTAACGCTTTGGAAAAGGGTAATTCTCAGTGTTGCACTTGAAAAGGTGCTTTGTGGTTTCTGGGTAAAAACTCCATTTGAGACACACCCATATTACTAGAAAAAAAGATCTCAAATCACAAGTCTCAACTATTGCAAACTAAGAACCAAGATGACTAAATGGCACTCAACAACAGATGATTTTCAACAACACTAAATGCAAAGTTGACTCTATCCCAAACTAGAAAATGTAATTGAACTAAACAAAACACATAATCATGGTGCTCATAGAGTAATAAAAGACTGGTGAGTTCTAAAATACTATGTGCTTTACCTTGTTTCTTACTTCAAACCAGTTGAGCAGTATGGATTGCGCTAGCTTTATGATTCTGCCTCATGTTTCTCACTTCATATGGAGTGTTCCAGCTTATCATTCTACCTCTGAGAAAAGAACCTTGCTTCACCATTATAGCATGCATATGAGTTGAACTCCTCATATAGGCATGGACTTACTAAAATTACACATTGTTGAATTCTGCTTTGAAATCTGACTGTCCTTGGAATATTTTGACACACTCAAACCCTAGAATCCTCCTATCCTTGAGGGCCATTACACGTTTGAAAACTTATTTTGAATGCAAACATTATGCATTCCTTACAAACACATATCCCATTTTCCTAGACAATATGTCACCAGAAGTTAGAGTAATAATAAAACATTACGGCCTAGAATTGTTATTACTTAATAATTTAATTAAATCCCTTTCCCCTTTCTAAACCTAAATAATTAAATTAATTATTCAACATCATTCAAAAAGGTCAACAAACAAATACAACTTTATTTGTTAAAGTCAAACATGACTTGCACATTCAACCCAAAATATTAATTAATTAATTATCTTCACCCCTTTTGTGATTGAGCAAATCACGACCACTGATTTCTCACTCTAAACAATTGACTAACTCATCTATTCTTCAATCGCACTAACCACTCAACCTGATTCTTCAATCCCACTAGCTTCTCAACTTGATTTCTTCAATCACACAGATTATGCAATCTAAATCCACTGATCTTTCCAATC
Source organism: Sequoia sempervirens (assembly GCA_007258455.2). Taxonomy (NCBI): domain Eukaryota; kingdom Viridiplantae; phylum Streptophyta; class Pinopsida; order Cupressales; family Cupressaceae; genus Sequoia; species Sequoia sempervirens. Next base: position 35,494 of record VDFB02154368.1, on the reverse strand, counting down.
TATTTCCTCTCAATGGTTCTCAACCTTGATCAGGATCTTTTACTATGAAATCTTGATTGTTCATCTCGAAATAGGAATTCTATAAAAATAGTCTTCTACCTTCTCACAAATCATCTAGAATTTACATAGCGAAGCGCTACATAGCTATTTCTTCAGCACATTTGAGAATTGTTATCCTCACATTCTAGTTCACCATTATCAACATGAATTGAAGCTTTTTCAACAACACCAATGGAGGCTTTGTATTGAATCAAGCAATTTGAAATCCAAACGTCAATACAAACACAACTCTGACATGGGATGGTATAACTTTTAAGGTTTTGAATTCAATTTATGTTGTCTTTTAGATTACATTGTTTGATTTTGTTATTTTAGAACTTCATTTCATGAGTATGGTTGGAATTTTATCTTGTTTGAATTAATTTTTTTTAATTTATTTGTTTTTTTTCCTATTGCTTTATTCCCCCCTTATGACACACATAAAAATCATATGCGAGCACATGAAATCAAAAAACTACCTCTACTCTTATACCAAATGTTAAAAAAGTGTCTATGAACCCCTTAACAATTAAACTCAAAATGAATCTCAAATACTAAACATGCAATTATTTTCATATTGACCCTTTATGGAGATTATTACATAAATCAATCTAAAAAAATAGTAGAACTTTTCTATGTAAACAACACTTTAAAAAGAGAGAATGAGGGAAGAAGAATAGAAGCAACCTCAACTGGATAAGACATGGATATACCCTAGAAAAACTCTTTTTGAGGAAAAAACCAACCTCCAAAGCACTACACAACTCAATGTATTACAAAATAAATCATGGAACTACAACACATTCACAAAGTTTCTTCATGCAAAACTTCAAATGAGATCAATGCTTATACTCCTTTGATAGAAAACAAGTATCATAACCTTATAAAATATATTCCTTACATCCTATATGGACTTGATAAGGCCAAAAAATTTATCAAAAACTAATACCATGGACTCAAACAAGGTCCTAAAATACCATGGTAACATTTCTCAAGACCCTCACATGTGTGAAATCATCACATAATATAAATAACTCTTACAAAACCATATTTAACTTCCACCTCTCAATTTTGCATATGTAACTCCCAGGCAATCTCCCATAAAGCACTAATTACATCTTACAACCACTAATAGTAGAAGATGTTCTTACAAGTTCGCTATGTAACCCCTTCATCAATGTCTCATAATAATAATATATCCAAGTTCCCTAAGAATAATTAAATAATTACATATGCATTTACCCTCGCATAGGCATCCAATTCTACCCATTTTGTGATTATTGGAGATATGCATATGTTATTTACATGTTTATGAAAACTTAAGTTATAATAGACTTGTGATATGTAAGGTGGATAAAACACCTAATCCTAACATTGTAGACCAAATTAAACCAATCAAGTGATTCATTCAATTGAATGCATAATTGGCATTAAGTGTTAACTTGCACTGATTTGGTGTAGCCCCAATTATGCATCTAATAATCGAATCGACTAAATGCACAATTGTGGCTAATACAACCTAAATATGAACTAATTAAATGCAATAAGGTTCTTATGTCTTTTTTAACCCTATTTATGGACCCAATTGAACAATTGAGTGATTGGTTTGGCCAAATGCATAATTGGATGTCAAGCCAAACTTGCAATAATTTGATGCAATCAAGTTCTTAACACTTAATTATACCTAATTATGCACTTGATCAAACCATTTACAAGATTTTTTATTCAAACTTTCAACTATGGCTACTTGATCCCCAATATGCACTAAATTGGTGTAATTTAGTTTATAGGACTCAATTAGGTTGAATTATGTACCCAATTTAATCGATTTCTCAACTTGTTCAACTAACTAAATAGGTGGTCCTAATTAAGCATGGATGCATGCCAAATAAGTTGATACACAATTTTAAATTTCAAAATCATAAATCTTGACAAATTAATACATATTTTAGTGCATCACATTTCTATATTTAATGAATCATTATTTTACATCATATGTGATAATAATTCATATCTAACAAAGTAACTACCAATTTTAAGTGAGCATTTTGTTCATTGTTTATATTTAGGTTTTTGTGAACCTAAATTTATAGATAGAATTTAGAAAATAACTAATTGAACATCCCTTTGTGTTTGGAGTTCATCATGAAATTTTTCACTTTTATCTTAATGTGTAACACAACTTAATTTTTTACCCATAAATCAAGGAATAATATAGGTCTAAAGAAAATGAAAAACTAAAAGATATTTTGTGAGTTATAGACTATTAGTGCAATATATGACAATAAATTTGGTTTAAAATTAAGCCCATCGATTTTGGTTTGAATCATGGGAAGTGGGGAGTTTCATACTATAGACCCAAGTTAAATCCCATCAAGCAAAGGCTCTTTTGTAGTGGTCATGGGACACCTGGATCAGTAGGGATCACACTTAAATGAAAATGCATGGACTAATACCTACCCCTATATTTTACCATGGGGTCACCTTGAGGTAAGGCCAAATGTAACCATATAAAGGAAGCAAGCCCACCCTATGTCCTCTACCCTCCACCAACTCTTGTCTTGAATCCTAAATTACTTGTGATGTGTGGAGTTTGACATTTACTCATCCCCTGAGGGTACATCATTGGTCTAAATTTTGTCAAAGGAGTTGTGCTCAAATGATAGTCATAAAATTCTTATGATGGGGATAAAAAATTGTTTAACAATTTATAAAATTAATATTTTTTAAATTAAGTTACAAATGTTTATTCTTTCATTTCCCTTTCCATATAATATATTAGGAGGATAACCTAAAATATGTCTATGAATCAGCAAGGTCACAAATGGGTCCGACCTCATCCCCAATTTAATCATTCAACAATTACATCCCAGTGGAATTTGAACCTTGATAGTAAGAACAACATCACAACTTTACCATCATACCATACCACTATTGACATATTGAACTTTTGATTTATATGAATATAAATATAACAATTATTTTTTAAAACAACTTTATAATTTTTAATACAATATTAATGAGAAAAGTTGCCCAACTAAAAAGGGTTTTAATTACTATATGATAATATGTTATGAATGGGTTAACAAATGGCCATAGTATAGGATGTAAATAATTCCTATAAATCGCAATCACTCCTCCAAATGCATAATAAGGATTTGTCAAAAGTTCTACATACAAACAAAAAGACATGTTAGAAAGTTACGATCTAAAAAAGGAAAAGAAAAGTATTAAAAAAAATAGATTAAGAAGATTAACTTATTCTCGATAAACTATAATTTAATGTTATGAAATATATTAAAATAAATAAAGATATAATTATGGTATACTTTGAGCCATATATGGAGATCGCTTAAACAAAGATGAAATCATCTTCAATAATTGCTGCAAGAAACAATAAAATAATGAATATAAAAAAATAATTATTTTTCAAATAATCTATCTTCTAAATATTTATTAATATTAATTATAAAATAAATTATAAAATTCAAATTTATTTGCATTATTATTATATTTAATTAATTAATAATTGATATAAAAATTTTACTTACCAAAATTAGTTGACCCGGTTTGAGTGGTGGTTCCATGAAATCTTGCACAAACCTATTAAAATAATAAAGAATAACTTATTATTATAAAGTATAAAAATATAATATGATTTAAATTAAAAATATGTTATATATTAAACTAATTAAAATCTAACCTTATAACCATTTTTTCTCCTTGTTTCTCACAATGATAGAAGCTACAACCTTTAGTGAATGGCAGTGCTTTTCCTTCACATTCTGCATTTATCAAATATATTCATTTTAGAAAGATGTATATAAAATAAATTATTATGGACACTTATTTATACTTATAGTAATATAAAATTAGTTACCTAAGTGCCAGAGGACTGCCACATTTAAATCATCTCCTTCGCTTACTTCTTCTATTACAAATATGATGTTCTTTCCCATAGCTTCAACCAAATCCTTTACGAATTTCAATACCATCTACATTCATTCCAAATAAGAAACCCTTGAAAACCTTCAATATTATTATAACATTAATAATTTAATTATAAAATTCATTATGGAATTAAGAACAATGTAACTTTAAAAAAAAAAACCATAAATTTTAAGTATAATAACAAGAATTAGATTGGACATGAATTATAATTTTATTTTATTTTAGATTTATTTTGATTGTGTTTTTCTATGTAATGATCAATATATAAGTAATTTAAAAAACACCAATCTAATTTAATGTCATCTTTATATATTTTAAGAGTTTGGATTTTTTTTGTGTTTTATTTACTTTTTTCATGAAATTTATTGAAATGGAATTCATTCAAAATCTTTTCATTTATTGAAATCTAAGTTTGATTTCAAGTTAAGGTTTTTTAAATGTAAATTTGATCTCAAGTTAACTATTTTTTTCTAATCATTATTTATTGATTTGAATACATAATTTGTTAATTTGTATGTTAAGATGTGGTGTAAAAGAACAAAACCTAATTCATTATTGTATCATCTATTATTTATAAATTTAGAAAGAGATTTTTACTGTAATATTTTTGAAGCATAGCAACAAGATGATGTCAATATATGTCTTTAGCATATCGAATGATTATTTAGTATGTTTTGGATTATTGTTCAAAACTATTGAATCAAAATTCAAGGATGTTGCTAAATGAGAAGATTCTTGCCTAACAAACCACTAAAGATATTCATCAAGATTGTATATTTTAAAACATAAATACAAATTCTCAAAATTAAAATTTCAAACAAACAAAAATACATAAATTATTTTTGTCCACACAATTTAAATCTTTAATAAAATTCATTCTCATATAAAATAATATTTATATGTACAAATTCACCCAAAACAAATCTTATATATATATAACAAAATTTATATATTAAATATTATTCTTCTATGAACTTCTAAAACTAAATATCCTAATCCGTTTAATTATCATATTTGAACTGTGTATTTGTGCTTACATTAATGTAAGCATTTAGAGTTAAACTAGCATCATTTGCTTTTTCTTTTGATGTTTTAAATATAAATGAAGTGTTTTTAAACAAAATGTTATAGATAAAATAATTAATTAAACAAAGGAAAGAATTTAGTAGGTAGGTAGGTAGGTAGGTAGGTCACATATGTTTTGGTTTATTGTATCTAGGAGAGCTATGTTATAAAATGTTAACATATAATGAAGATTATATTTAATGTATTTATTTAATAAAAAATTATTATAAAATAAGTATTTATATCTTATAAATAAATTATGTTTTTATGTGATCTTGTAAATTTTGTGTTTAAGAAGAATATAATTTATAATTAAATATGTTTTTGAATAGTTTAAAATGAAATTGTGTTTCTAGACAAATCTTTAATTTTAACCAAACTAAAAAAATGCAATCAAAAATCACATCCAAAATCGTCAAGATTCAATCTAAAGGGGATTCAATAGAATTCTCTTAAATCAAACATAGTCAATAACGTTGTGGTGATGTGTGTCACCTCATGACCAAAGGGGAGTTCAAGGGCTTCCATCAAACCCCCTTAGAAAACTACACACACAATGAAGGAGCAGTGTTTGGAATGTGCAAAGGGGGTTAGACCAAAGAGGTTCGATCAAATCCCCTTATATTGACCCTACATATGCAGTGCCCTAGTGGCAATGTTTTTCCTTCCCATCCACATATAATTTTAGACAACAAAATAAGACATTGCATGCTATGTGCATAGGGTCACACCCACAACAAGATTTTACAAGTGCATAACCCTCATAATTAACTTTCTATAAAGTATTATATGATATATTTTTATTTATTTTATAAGTAAAATATGTGCATAAATGTCTTTGTCTAACTAAAATGAATGATAATAGACATAATAATAATAATAATAACAATTGAAGTCATGTAATTTCCATAGTCCATAATAATAGATTTGATATATTTATGGATTTAATTGTGTATGATTTTTTCATCACTTTCCCATCATATTGATGATGAAAAGATCCTACACAATTAAATCTCAAAATATATCAAACCTATCAAAAGAAAATTAAGATAAAATATAGCTCTAAATTTTCATTAAAATTATTAATAAATAAAATTGATAATTAAATATTAAATAAATATATCAAAAAAATACAAAAATTAATGATATTTTTTAAAATTAATGAAAAAAAAATTAAATTGATAAAATAACACAAATCACTTATTTCCATCATCTTTAAATTCTTGACAATGAACACATTATTATAATCACACTATAACATACTACTGAAAATTAAAATTAAAATATTTATCCACTTACAAAAAGTAATTTATAAAATACAAATATATATTATAACGTGATTTATTATTTTCAGTAAATTATTTTTAGAATTTTTTTATTTAAATATAATCATTAACAAAATAAATTTCACATACGATCTCTACACAAATGAGATAAGCTGTAAAGCAAAAGCAAAAGAAAAGTCCAGCTCACCTTCTTTCCCTCGAAAGTCCCTGAAAATTGGGAGTCGTTCAATACACAATTCTCTGCAAGCAGATTAGTTACTGATTTCACGTCCTTTCTATTCAATCCCTGATAGAACGACATCACCGTAGGAGTTGCGGTGATCAAATCTGCTGCTACTTCGTGTGGAGCGGGGTCCATTTGGGCACCAACACCCTCAGAGGCGGGCGTCACACAAAGAGATTTGAACCCGTGACCTCTCGGAGGCAACGCAGTGACCTGCGGCGCCCTGATAACGGCCCTCGAAGGCACGCGAATACGCGAAATGGCGAGAGAATGCTGTGGCTTTATGCTCCCGGGGACTCGAACTGAGGACTTCGCTGATGACAAGGAAAATGCGCCGTTCAACGAGAGAGCAGCCATGAAGAATTTGCCGTCAATTGACGCGAAAAATGAATTCAAGAGATATGAAAGCTTGTGAGCATTGGATGGTGCATTTATGGGAGTGTATTTTGGGTTTCGTTTCGATCAAAGCAATGTTTGATTCTAAAGTTAAAGCAGGAGCTGCTTGAGCTGGACTTAAATGGTAGTCTAAGAAACGAATAATATGAAGCTTGTGGGAAACGAAAGAGGAATATAATTCAGCTCGGCATATTTGCTTGCTTTTTAATTTCTTCTGCTCTTCTTTTTGCACCCTAAAGAAAACAAGTAATGAGAATGTTGTTAGCTTAATGTATTATTAAATAATGAGCTTATAAGTAGTATATTTGAGTTTATTTTTATATTGAAATTTTATGATTATTTATAAAAATTAGTTTTGGTTTCAAGTTTTTTTTTTTGTCTTTTAATTTGAATCAGATATGTAGACTCAAGTAAAGTCATTTTTACATTCATAGATATAAATTTTGAATTTATAAAAAGTCAAATTAAATATGACTAATTTTCTTTTACTAGTTATTGTTTGTAAATCTAATATATGTGTAGAGCAAATTTTGCTCTAAGTATATTTATTTTATTCTTTTTGTTCTTTGGGCTTCGAGGTTCTTATCTTTTCGACTTTTGTTATTCACCCCACTACGTGTCACATTGACTCATTATTTTGGAGGTCGTAGGTTAATTTTGGCTAAAAGGTGCGCAATGGCCGCCATGCAAGGATTTTCCCCAAGCCACTCACAAATTTTTGAAGAAGGCCCTCCAAGCGTGCCATGTCGCCTGTCTTTCATCAAGCGGGTTTCTTCACTATCAAGGAACAATATCTTCGCAGACGTTGCCAGGTCGCAAAGTGTTTTTGCTCCTTCACAATCTCAAGGGACAGCTTCCATTTGACGACGCCATTACTACCTACAGCCAATCAAATCAAATTTTTTATCAAGCATTTACAACCTTGGGAAATCTTCATGAAGCTCTTGTGGCAGCTAGTTCATCGAGTTGTTGCACCCATCGCCATTATTGAAGCGGCTCGGCTTTTATTACCTAGAATTGTCATGATTGATTTTGATCTTTGATCAGATTTTGAGGTTTCTTGGCTATGCCACCTGTTAGGGTTTTGTCTTTGGCGACGAAGAGTGTTTTGTGCTTGTATGCTTCCCTTGTCTTATAAAAGGGAATTTCCAGTAGCCTCTCCATATACAGACAGATACAAAAAAAAAGATAGATAGATAGAGTAGTGGTGTAGAAAATTTCTTACATAACTCTAATTGCTCTATAGCAATTTTGTAATCAATTTCAAGATAACTATTCAGATCTGTTATCCGACCTTAGCATTTTTATTGTTCTACAAGATCAAGTAATAGAAGAAGGAAATTTGTATTAGACGGTGCACATACGGCCTTTGTTTTACATTTTATTCTCTATTTCATGCATGCTAAATGCTCTGTCACTTTATTTTTGGATACAGCCTTGATAATTGATTCTTAGCTACTAGCTTTTATGTCCTTCTAACTTAGACTCTCAGGAATTGAACCAAGTTATGATACTCTTTCATTTTTCTATTGAAATTATGTTAGATTTCATATTATGTTGTTAGGGAAAAATAGTTTTGTAAGGGTTTGAAGCACCTTATCCAAACTTGGGTTCCTTGTTTTCTGTCGAACCTTAATGGGTGCTTCCCACGAAAGGATTTGAATGACTACTATGTGCTTGTATAGGCCTTAATCGCTCGTTCTCCTTCCAACAATGAAGGGTCTGTGGCATTTTGTGTTCATTTTATCAGGAATAGGAACCTATTAAGGTTTAATATGTTGTAAAACCTTCTGCCTTAGTTAAGTTTTATTTCTACATTTTCTTCTCCCTTTCCCCAAACATAAAAGGAAGAATCGACTTCTGTAAAAATCTCGTAGGTTATTCAATGAAGCACAAGAAGGTCCCCCCATTCACTGAATTCTCCATAAGATTGTTTAGAGAAGTGCAAGCTTTCATGATCAACAGTATGTTTATGTTTATTTGTGTGCTATGTTTTTGTATTTAAAGATTTCTATTTATTTATTTTGAAATTATTTAGGAATGTTTAAATATGAAAAGAATATCAAGGTTGAAGAGTATAAAGGAGAATTTATTCTGCATTCTCTACTTGTGGCATCATCTAAGGCACTATTTCATGCTTGTTTGTTTTCTTCATTTTTTTGTCTAGAGTGACCTAGTATATATTATTCTAGGAAGTCCTCCCCTATTACTAACTTTAGCACATGAACCATAAGAGTTGCCTTGGTCTTGAAGATTTTCTTCGGGTAGAGGTATGTAATACCCACCAAAAAATCAACTTAGTGCTTTTTTTACAAGTCTTATGCCAATGTACATGGCACTATGAAGAAAGTTTATCATTAGGGAGTAGACATAGAGTTATGTGAATGGGTATATGTGATGAAATTGTAATAATTATATCAAGAGAGTCATAATTTATAGTAGCAATGTAAGGGGAGAAGAATCTAATGCCATGATTATTGAAAAAAATCTATTTAGAGTTGACATTTATTTTTTAAATACAAAAACATCAAAATTGTAATAAACAACATAGAAGTATATGAAAGTGTATAAAATGAAACTAGTTAAAAAAAATGTATATAATATTAACTACACTTTTCAAAGTAAAAAGAATTATCAAAATAATGAATGGAGTATATTCCAAAATTCAATTAAGGATTACATATAAAAATAAAAAATAAAACGAGTATATTACCAAAAAATAACTTTTCAAATGAAAATTGAAATAATGCACATGATGTACATATAATTAAATCATATTCTTAAATAAAAATGAATATTTGTGTGTTCATGTATGTATATAGTAAATAGAATAGTTCTAAAGTAAAATAAAATAGCTCAAGATTGATATCTTTTGACACTTTTTAGATAGACGTATTTAAGATATCTATATTAGATAATAGCAATTCCATAAGGATTTCCCTATGTGGCAAGGCACTCCATATCTTCAAACTATCATTAAGAGATGTTCATGGTCGATTCCACAAAAGGATATAAAAGTCATGGAAAATCCTAACCTGGGAATTGGACATTCCAATAGGTGACTAACATCTTCTTATGGTCGTTCATTTACATTGTCAAATCAGGGAACGTATACTTGAAATGGAGTGGCACTCTATGTGCACTAAGAACCAGTTTCAGTCACAATTTACCAGAAATAAATGCTTGGAAGGAATTCTACTTATGCTGCAGGAATGTAATGTAAAGTCTTCTTAACTTTAGCATAACTTAATCAAAGCAGAAATCATGACAACTATTACTAAGAAACAAACTATGAATTGGCCTTATGCTGCAGGAACAAACACGGGGATGGATTCCCGATGCTGCAGGAACAATATAAGACTAAGTTTGCGCTAAAACCTTCAAGAATGAAATCTAACTTATAATCAATAGGAGATAAATAACTAACTACAGATACTCACTAAGTGGGCCCCCTTAGCAAGCATCAACCAGTTTATGCAAGAATTGAACTCAAAACTTCACCAGCTTTTATTCATAAACTTGGAATCATATACATTGATTGTTCTGCTTGTAAGAAAACTAACACAAAACATTGTTTCTCATTATAATAGTAACTTTAACACACTATGTTGCTCACTCACATAGGAGGAACACTTATTTATATTAGAAAAGCAACTAACTACCTAACTCTAACAGAGAAAGACGTGGACATAAATGCATCCTAAAACCGAGGAACAGACTTCTCATAAATGAGGGCATATATGTTCAACACGATTCAGAGAGAATTTAGTATTCCACTCTTCCTAGATTAATGGTCATTTAGATTTCCTCCCAACGACCCAGTCAAAGAGTCTTTGTTGGAACAACTTCCTCGATGTCGTGTTGGAAATGGTCTTTACTGCAGGGCCGAGATCTGTTGCGCTTTGACTCGTTCATGCTTCCTTCAACAATCTGCGATGCACATGGCGACAGAAGTGAAAGAAAGCACGCGTGGAAAATAACACGATACACATTCATTAATCACATATTAAATCCATTTCATTATATCCAAAAACCACATTCATTATATCAATCATTCGGGAGGTCAAACAGGGAAATTAATACAGACACATAGAGATGTTAAGCTGCAGGAATATAGGAATGTGTTGCTACAGGATACTACTTGATTTTAGATAAAAAGCCTTTAATCAAAGAGTTAAAACAACCATCAGCAATAAGAGTAAAGGTATTAAAAATACATCATAATATTCAAATTATGAGCATATTTCGAGCTCATCAGTTCACATGCATGGGTCAAAAAATTGTCCCTACTTTATATTTAATGATTGATTCTTTCAATCACTTTGCATGATTCCAATGGCAACTAATGAATGGAAAAGATGGTTTTCCCACTTGGACAATTATTGGGAAAGTTTATAATTTGAACGTCAAACTAAAAAGCCCCATGTCGAGGACTTACTATTAATGATTAGTGCTTCATCCTTGTCGACGAAAAAAAATTCTACAAAAATATGCCTCTATTTGCTTCCTTGAAAATGTGTTGAATTGTGAAGCTTCCATGTAGTCCCTAAGGGGCCAAGCCTTTACAAAATGTTACTTTTCTTCTAATTCACCACATCTCTATTATAGATCAAATTGATCAAAACCTTGAGCCTCATTCTAGTTTTGCTTATAAACATTATAGTTTTTACATACTTGGAGGCCTAAGAGGAAAGCCTGGGCCTCTACTTCATTATTTGTTCCACAATCCTTCACCTATCCTACACAACCCATGGCTTTCAAAATCATAGCCCCTTTAGGGAACACTACAATCACATTGATTAATAGCCAATTTTTTGCATCTTTCCATCCATTAGAAATAATTGACACCCCTATTTGTTTCCATGAATTTCTAATGGGAGCCAATGCATTGTCTATGTTTTTAACCTCCTTTTTTAGTAAGGTGTTATGCACCTTCTTATAACTTAGCCCTATGTACCCTTGTGGAGCCTCATTTACTTTTCTCAACATATTGTGCCAATATGGTGATCGTACAACATTTAATGACGAACTGTTTGCATATAGACATTTTGCAATAGCTTGATCTACAATCTCTCTAACATCATTCTTAAATTCTCTCTCTAATGGCTCCTGGTTTCTCTTCACATTAACAAGTTCTTCAATTCTACCCAAAAATGGGTGGCTCTCCATTATGATGTCAAGAAAGTCACTATAGGATGGAGAAGCAGGGGGTCTCCTTGATCCCCTTCCTCTCCTCAAAGGATGGTTTGTGCCACAAACAACTCTTACATATGCTTTCTCTTGCACCCTAATATATTCTACTATTTGTTGAACTGGTAACCCATTACCATCCTTTCTTGGACATGCTTTGATCCCCTAAAGGGAAGTGGCACATAAATGGGCTTTCACATGATGTATGAGCTAGTATACCTCACATTACAAAAACTACATATCTAAACAAATGTTCCACCTCATCGAACTTGTTCTATCATTTGCACAAATTTCCATAAAGGTGAATTTGGGTTAGTTTTGAAGGTGGGTCGAGCAATAGAGCTAGTACCGGTTGCCATTATGCTATCTATAAGAAGTTCAAAAAACAATTATTAAACAATAAATGTTAAATATTTAATTTATTTTTAAAAAAAAAAAAAAAATTAGTGTAATCATAATTTAATAAATTTATTGATTATAAATATATTATAATTTTAAATTATTAATTATTTAACTATGGTTACCATTAATAACATAAATCAATTTATAAGATATATTATATAATAATTTGACTTATATTTATTATTTTAATATTTAATACTTTAATTGATATTAAAATTAATTTATATTATGTATAATAAAATTTAAAATGAAAATGTATAATAATAAATATAAAATATTATATTACTTATATTAATAAATGTTATGCAAATGGTTTGTTATTTAATGTTGTACGATCACCATTTTGGCAGGGTATGTTGAGGCTCCCCAAGGGTATACAAGGCCAAGTTATGAGGTGTGTAGCAGCTTACTAGAAAAGGAGGTTAAAAACATAGACAATGCATTGACTCTCATTACAAATTCATGGAAACAAACAAGGGTATCAATTATTTCTAATAGATGGAAAGATGCCAAAAATTGGCCATTAATCAATGTGATTGTAGTGTGCTCTAGAGAGAATGTTTTTGAAAGCCATGGATTGTGAGGGACAAGTGAAGGATGCACAATTTATTGCTAACATCCTTATACAATGCATTCAGGATGTGGGTCCTCGAAATGTTTTCCAAGTAATAACAGACAATTCAAAGAATTCTACAGTCGTAGGTATGTTGATTAAGATGTTGTTTGAATACATATTTTGGAAACCTTGTGCTATGCACATTCTCAACCTCATGCTACAAAAGTTAGGTAGGAAAATAAATTGGATCAAACAAATTTTTGATGAGATTGAAGAAATCTAGATGTTCATCACAAACCATCACATGTCACAAGCCATTTTTAGAACATTTTCATAGTTCGAGTTGTTGAAGGTAATTCAAACACTTCAAATTTTAAATTTTACATTTCACTTTAGTAATTATTAATTTATTGTTTAAATTTGAGCATGTCTTCTTTATATTTTAATTTTAATTTTTAATTTTTGAATAGGATGTTGAAACCAAATTTGCATCCAACACAGTCGTCTTGAGGTGACCTATGAAGGTGCAGAAGCCACTTTCTAGCATGGTTATTAGTCAAAGCCGATCCCTATGGAGGCAATCCAATACTGAAAGGCAACAAATATAAAGCAAATCCTATATGACACTTGGTGGGAATGAGTGGAATATCTTCTTAGTTTCACTAAACCCATCATGAGTATGATCTATTTTACTAACATGGATAAGCCAGGTTTTGGAAAAGTATACAGCGGCACTGACTCAATGATTGAGAAAATAAAATTCATCATAAATGAAAAAGAGCAAGATCCTAAAGAAACTCTCTTCAAAGAGGTCAAACAATTTGTGTTGAGCGTTGGAACAAAATGAGCACCACACTAAATCTTCTTGCATTTGCATTGACTGCCAAATTTTATAGTGATGAAAATTTTGCTATGCCATCAAGGGTGCCACCATAAAAAGATATAGAATTTAGTGACAGGTGTAGGAAAGCACTTACTAGAATCCTCCTCAATCGTGAAATGGAGGATTCAGTTACAAGTGAGTTTGTTGATTTTGTAGCCTCCAATGGTCGAAGTCCTTCCGCTTTCCATGACAAGTATAGGAAGGATACCCATGCTTGGTGGTACCTCAATGGCCATACATCACCACACCTCCAAACTCTTGAGATCAAAATTTTATCACAAATTTTCTTAATTTTTATTGCACAATCTAAATTTATATTGTTTACTATTTTAAAAATAATAAAATTATTAACTTCAAATTTAAGGTTTGATTTACAATTTTATAATTGTAACCCTCTCACTTTGTTTCAATAGGTTGCTAGTTCCTCTTCATCTAAGCAAAATTGGAGTACATACTCCTTTTATCCACTCAGTGAAACACAACCGATTGACAGCAAGGAAGAAGAGCTAGTTTATGTGCATTCCAACTTGTGCCTTCTTACTCATAGATAGAATGAGTACAAGGAAGGAGGCACGAAGTTGTGGGATGTAGATCCAAAGCAAACTAATTTGGATTTTTCAGCTGCCACAATCTTTACTTTCTATGGAATAGGACACCCAATGTGCTTCTAGTGCAAGTGATAGTGGGGTTGCATGTGGTTCTACTAATCTACCTACATCATTGATGTTGATCTTCATGATGACCCATATGATGTTGATTACTAATTGTATTATTTTAATGTTGAACCAATGAACAAAGAATTCAATATATCTAAGTCTACATTCAAGTTTTGACAAATTGATATCAAACTAAATTAGTATTATTATATTCCAAATTTGTAATATTTATGGTAGTTCTAAGATTTGTTTAGCATACACATGATATGTGGTATTCTAAATTTAATTCTTGTTTTTACTTTTTAGGCTGCAAATAGTATATATCTATTATTTTTATCTGTTTTTTGTACAGATGTACCCAATCCCCCCAAAAAAAAATCCATACCAACGTACCCATACCCGTACTTGATTCGGCAACTTAGGTTAAAACGAGAAAATGGATGAGAATGAGTGACTGATTACATGAAGCACAAAAGGGAAACAATTAATCAATTTAAATCCTATGAAAATATTGAATTGGATAGAAGAATCTCTCTTTGTAAAGCATATTCTCTTCTTATATAACTTTTAGTCTTATCACCTTAATGTTGATTTTACTCAAAATTGGACAGCTATATGTTCATGCTTGAATCCAAAACTATTTCATGTTCATTTTCCAGATTTTGCATGCTTTGTTGGAATAAACTAACATCTCTAAAGCTCCCTTTAAGTTTGCAAACCACATTCTCGTTCAAGTTTTACTATTTTATGCAATGGTCTCAATTTACCAAAACTGGAATCTATCCATTACAAACACTTAGGAAGTGAGCCTTCCCAACTTGAACTTGCCATAGGCTGAGGTGGCACATTGAATTATTGCCCCATTGACTGCCAAAGTGCCACATCTTATGAAAGAAATTGTAGAGTCAAGTTGTTGATATTCAAAACGGTGCACTTAATGCCTTTGGATTCTTTGTTTGTGGGTATATTGACTTCTTCAATGGTTGTTTCTGAGGAAATTACTTCCTATCACAACTCGTTCAAATCTGCAACCTGCATCCTGATAAATGTTTCAGATCTTGTAATCATTACTTCATTTCAACCAGTTCATGCACCCATTCCTTCGTTAGATTCTCCTTAATACATGTAATCTCATTCGCCCTTGACTTTTGTATTTTAGTGGTAATATCTTGCAGGCTCTTGAGTGTCTTATCTGCCTTTCGAGGATCAAGTAGACCCTTTCTTGTCAATTCAGTCACTATACCAGCAATACAACCCACTTTCTTTTTGAAATTCATGACGCTCCTCCTGCTACCTTTAGCAGCATCAATCCTTCTTTAAAATATAGTTTCCTTCTTGATCGGATCAATCCAAATGGTTTTTAAAACCTTCCAGGCATCTAAAGGAACCACATGGTGAAAATATGAAATGTATTCCACAGCCTCATCTTTGAGAGGGGTCATGGTGGCCTTAACTGATCTGGAAAAAGCCTGGACTCTGCTAGCTTCAAATCTCAATTTTTGCAATGAGATTACAACTCCAATTAACTTACATAAGTTGTTCCCAAATCAGAACATTGCTGCTTTATATACTTTATAAGGACCTCTTCATACATGGCTTAATAAGTACTCTCTACTTTTCTTAGCTTGACCTGTACAATAACAAGGCCAGCCATTGTTTTAGGATCAAGGACAACAACTCGTTGAAAATCAGGGCCCCTTGTTTCAAGCTCTGTTACTCTTTTCTTGTTGGTTTCAAACTCAGCCTCGAGCTTGTTAACTTCAAATTGTATTGTATGTAACTCTATCTTCATCTTTTCAACATCTACATTGATTTCCTTTTGCCTCTTGCTTGATGCTTGATGTGTTGTCATTTGGAGGTCAGACAAGTCTCTAAGCAATACATTTTAAAAGGAGATTGCACCCCTTGATACACAGATATCCGCAAGTTTCGATCTCCTCTCCAATTATTTCTCCAGACAACTATCTGACAGTTTTAGATTCAACAAAATAAGATTCCATTTACTTTCTGACATTTTGGTCCTCAAAACCCCTTAACTAATTCCTTTGGCTCACTTGCACCAGATTTGATATTAATGAGGAAACTAACTAGGTCACCATCAATATTTAGTTCCACATATACAGTCATGGTCTTCAAGACATCAGTTTTAAGAGAATCAACTTTCTTTTGCCTTTTAAATAAAACAAGTTGTTTCTGGCATTGTGGAGATGACTTCTGCTTTTTGGTCAGAGACTCAAAGTGAGTTGTTCATTTCCTGCAACTTCTTATCAATTGCCTTGATCAGGATGACATCTAGGATTTGTCCTTGGCAAGAGAAGTTTATCCTCCCTTCAACTGATCAGGTCCAACATCTTTAGGCATATGATCAACTGTTTCAACACTTGAATCAGAACCAATATTCTTAAGTTCCTCTAAACCGATTTTTTTTCTAATAATTTGTCATCCTGATTTAACTTAGTTTGATCGCCAGTCAACTCCACCTTGACCTCTTTTCAAATTATGAGCTTCACAGCCCTGGCATCTTTTCCTTCTTTTTATTCGGCTGCCTCATCAACACGCTAGAGATTGACAATCAAAATCATTTCCCAACATGGTGTTCCAATACAGGAAGCAAAAATATCAGGCAATCATTCATGGCCCTGCAGTTCTGGATCCTTATCACTGGGATTTCTCCTGCTTTCAACTTCTTGCCAGCATCTACATTATTAATTTCCATGAAAATTGATGGACTGGTTCTCGTACCAGAGGCTCCTAAATGCAATATCAGGTGAGTAGTGATATTTAATTTAATAGGTTTTACCAACATCAACACCAGTAATTGAAGAGGATGCATCACTGCTTACTTTTAACACTTAGTCTCCAATGCCTTGGTGACCTCTTCTGCAGTATCATCCAGCTGACTTGCATTGGTCAAGGCACTCTCATATTAGACGCTTATTCATTGTCATCTTTATGGATCACCTCTTCTTCACCAAATAGGTTTGAGGAGGAATCAGTGTTTTTATCATTTAAAGACACTTTAGCAAATATCCACTATCAAATGAACTTGCAATCAACAAGCAAATCCTATTCTTCAATGGGTCATCCTCTTTTCTATCAATTCTTCCCAAGGACCTTTAATTCCTTCATTATTCTTCATCATAATCGTGCACATCAGAAAGCTTCATGTCCCTAACCTCATTTGCCCTATTCTGTATTATTGATTGGGATCATACATATTACAGTCAAAGGTTAAATTCTTCAAAGTGATAAGCCCAAATCATCCTCTCGCAACAGAGTTAAGGCATTATTTGATATCGTCAAGCCGATACATGTTAGAGGCAATATATCAGGTTGCCCTTCATATTGAATGCCAGAGCACTGTCAGCACTGTCAGCACCGAACAGCTGTCTGGAATGCTCATAGGCAAACAACTTACCATACATATGTCTCTGCAAAGCATAGGGACCATTTTATGAGACAAACTTTGATATAGGACACTCCCCTCCGTACATACCAGTCTGCAAACTTCCAGTCTTGTTTCTGTTCTGACTGCATTATTTTCATTGTATTATTAAAAAATGTGTGCAAAGTTTTACAATGTAGCATCTTGTACACAACTAGCACAAAATGCTGTGGAAATTCTTCACTCATAATCCCCATACTGTCTTTAAATGCAAATGCGGGCATGCAATATAAATGGGCTAGTTTGCATCATACTGTGTTTATATGCCCTTAAACCTGTCCATATTCTGAAACTACATAGATAATTGAGCATAGAGAAGTTCCTGAAATTGTACACTTGGTCGAATGTAACCATTTGTATCTGTATCAAATCAGCAATAATCTAATTCCAGTGATAAATCGGTGCCTGCAGTAACACAATAGATGGCCAGAATCATTGAATCATATAAAAGTGAGCAAATTGTATTCTCAAAGACACAAGCCACGATATTTTGGTTAAAACTTTTAGTTGGATAAGAAATATGCAAAACCTCATGCCTATAGACCTCAATTGATTGATCAAATATCTGCAACATCACATAGGAGTCAAGCACTTCTAAGTTTAGAGGAAAACAATACATCTTTCTTATATCATTAGCATTGATAGAAAGAACTGCTTTCCCATCTTCCTTAACCACAACACTTTAAACCATCAAGAAACATCAGATACCCTAAACATTTTTGTGATAGCAACATTGGAAAAGCCACTGTACCACAAACAAGCTGCCTTGGAGCTCTTATTCTTTATTTCATGTACTTACCAGTAGAAATCCTTCTACTGTTAGCTCTTCATTTGATTATCTATCATGGTCTCCCAATCATCTACAATGCCCTCTTTGATATATAGGCACAAGTCTCTCTGCTGCATATAAAGCAGCTTTCGCTGTTTGTTAGCTAACAGCCCCATCACAAGAATTTCTCTAAGTACTTGGAAAACTGGTCTACTAAGTCAAAGTGCTCATTGTCTCCTTTCCTTTCCTCTGCCCACCTATTTTATCCTTCTCGACAAGCGAATAAAGTTCATTGATAGTGTTGAGCTTGTTTGAAATGTCTCACACTTGCACTTGTTTAGCCTTTTTTTTTCTCCTCTTCCACCCTCATTGTTTGAGCTCATGTGCAAATCATTATATTTTTTGAAGTCATTTTGATGACCCTTAATACAATATACAAGCAAGGCAATGATACCTTCATTAATTCCTACTCATGCGATATGACATCTTTATATAGAAAAATCAAATCATCCCTTCTTAACTTATGTGAAATTAAAATCACAAGCTCAAACAATCCATATGCTCACCAATCATTATACTCAATTTGACATAAATCATCAATACACGTGCTTTATTATTGACAAGATTGCCACACATCATTCAGCCAGCATGCACTTCCCATGTCAAATTGTGGGTCAACATCTTTTTGACTTTTTGATAATCGCTCCATCGACAATGAGAATGAGCTTAGGAGGCCAACAAGCCTACAAGCCAACGATTTTTCACTTAGCCAATTTTCTCTTTGTCATTCAATAGGACATCATTTTCATGCCAACAAAATTACTTGTCAACATTGCCAATACTTTTCATTTCTTAGACAACTATGTTCATTTTATTTGTCTCATAGCAAGATCATAAGTATAAGCAGGACTCACATGTTTATGGGCCAATGATTTCTAATCCTTTTTCACTTTTACTAATGAAGTGTCAGCCTATCAGGATATTGGTTGTGCAAATAAAGCTAATGAACCCATGTGTTGATTGGTCAATAAATCTCTTTAGCTAATTTTTAGTGTTCTCTTGATCATTCTATCATGTTCCTTCCTTTCTAGCCAACCCTCAACGCTATTAAATAAAAGTGTTTTGTAACACTACACACACACACATATAATATATATTATATAATATTTAAATATAAAATAATAAATATAATGTTTAAATTTAAAAACTTGGCACCAAATGTGGCCATGGGCCCTAAATTGTTAAGGTATATCTACAAGTTTCCCTTGTTTATTGGGTATCATCAAATCCTATAATTTTACTTCTGATTTGATTTTTTTTGAGCAACACACTGTCATTGCAAAGAGCCGACCTTGATCACAGGGTTGAGCTAACCTTGAGTTTCTTTCTTTAGCGTTGACCTATCTATCCCTGTCACAGACTAGATCCAAGGTGATTCGTCTAATCCAGGGCTATAGCACTGGGCAGTTTGTTGAAGGTGTGGGGTCTGCCAAGCATTGGAGCAACAAAGAACCCTTATAGCTACCCCTTGTATCAGGCATAACCCCATATCCAAGTTTATTCACTCAATCAGGTCCAAATGCTCCAGATCTGATCGTTGTGCATGATTGGAGAGGTTGTTGCAGCAGTAATTTACCCACTGGGGAAAGCAAATCTGTCCAGAGAAGGAGCTATGGCTGGCCATAACTTAAGCCAAGAGGAAATATCTAGGCATTTCCACAATCTGAGGAGGCTTAGAACCGATGTTCTCCAAACCTGGAATGCTCAAATCATTGCTAGCAGGATATATCCACCATACATGAGTGTGCCATCCATTTTAATCACTGTCTGAAGTTTTCAGTTCCAAGGACCTATGCTGCGTTGGAAATTTGGTCTGTAAGGTTGCCTCTAATCAATCAATGTTGCATATCATTAACTGATGGATAATCATAAATCTATAAATTGAACTTCTGGGTCATTCTGAGTTTGATGGTTGATATTTGCCAAATCTAAGCAATTTCTTTCAAATCTGCAATTTTGTTATTATGTTTTAAGGGTTTATCCAATGATATATAGGCATGGGACAGTTAGCAGAGGTATTTGATCTTTTGATTAATCTATAACCAAAGAACAAAGGTATATATATGTATGACACTACATTGATATCAGAGCCACAGTCCTACTAGCCTGTGGATAAAAATTATGATTGCATTCAACTCAGCCAAAGGGATCTAAGGGCTCTAGAAGGGGAGAAAAAGAGATTGGATTCTGCTCAATCAGAGATCAGTGTTGGAATAGGGGGCAGAGGTAAGAAAAAGATAGCAGATCAAGGAGACAAACTTGATTCCTTCATCCAGAAGCAAGAGCAGATGAACCAACTACTCATCCAGATGATACAACAAATGAATGCCACTCCAAATACCACCAAAGCCACGCAAAATCTCATAGGTGAAGGGAGTAACTCAAATGGCCCAACCAATCATAACGAGGCTACAGCTAGATCACAGACCTTTCCAACCCACCTTTTTACCCAAAGAAGAGGCTCCACCTGAAGTAGAAGAGAAAAATTCAGTAACATATGACATCAATGCTTGCATGGATGAGTACCTGGACCTTGATCCAAACGTCAAAAACCAAAATCACATTTGCAAATTATTGCAATTTCAGATCTAGGAGTGGACCAAAACTGGATAGAAGACCTACATGAAAGCCCCATAGAGATTTGCAACGGAAGTTGAATAGGTTGACCCTTCCCCCTTTCGATGGATCAAGGAAAGGCACTACACAAGCTTGGGTCCAAAAGTTGGATACCTATCTTTCACTCAGCCCTATATTTGAAGAGGAAGCCATCATATTCACTATTTTTCATTTGGAGGGTATAGCCCATGAGTGGTGGCATCACAGGATCATCACCCAAGGACATAGTCACATTGCCACCAATGCTAATTTTACACAAACTTATGGATAGATTTGATAGGAAGAATCCCAAGATACATTTCATTGAATTGGCCTAGTTGAGACAACATGGCATAGTGGATGATTATGTAGTAGAATTCCAACAAGTATCAGTTTTGGTTCTAGATGTGATAGAAAGGAGGCTCATTGTCTTATTTGTAAAGGAACTAGTTAAACCACTCAAGGGTTTGGTCAAGGATTTTGACTCAATATCTCTACAAGATGCCATCAAAAGATCGCTAATTTGGATGATTTTGTGACTAAGAACGAGTTCTACATTAAGGGTCCACCATCAAGATAGCACAATAAACCCTTTCATAAAGTTTTCCCCCAACCTACAACACTAACTCCTACGCCAAGCAAGATGGAAGAGTCCAAAAATGAGCTACAAATGAAAAAGCTACAATATGGATTAGGTGGCTCCACCTTGGAGAGTATTGCTACAATTCCACTCATCACATGTCTATAGGTATGAATCCCTTCAAGGCACTATATGGTTATGATGCATTATCATTTGTGGATTTGATCCTTTCAGATAGTAGAGTTCCTAAAGCTAGAGATTTGGTACAGCAAAGTCTAGACATTTTGAATGCACTCAAGGAGAACCTACAATAGACCCAAATTTAGTAAAAGATGTATGATGATTGCCACCGTTTGGAGACGAATTTCAAGGTAGGAGACATGGTTTTCTTGAGATTACAGCCCTATAGGCAATCTTCCCTCAAGGGGAGTGGTGCAAAAAAGCTTAAACCATGATTCTATGGACCTTACAAGATAATATGAAGGATAGGTGAGGTTGCATATGAGCTAGAACTTCTAGAAAACAGTAGAAACCACAATGGTTTTCATGTGTCATGCCTTACGAGGGCTCTTGGACAGTGGGTCACACCCTCTTTAGAGCTGCCCCAACTCGATGATGAAGATAAATTGATTTTGGAAAAAGGCTATCACCAACATGAGAGAGAAGAGGCTAAGGAGCAAGGTCATTCCGGACTACTTGGTGAAATGGAAGAATCTTCCACTCAAGGATGGCAAATGGGAAGGGGTGGAGATATTCAAGCCATCAAAGTCTGAAATAAAAATTGCTTGAGGGGAAGCAACCTCAAGCAATTTGGGGAAGGGAGGACTATCATGTCCCTTAATTTCTAGCTGACCCTCAATGCTATTAAATAAAAGTTTTTTTTAACACTACATACATGCATGTATGTATGTATGTATGTGTGTGTGTATATTAATTAATATTTAAATATAAATAATAAAACATAATGTTTAAATTTTAAAACTTGGCGCCAAATGTGACCATGGGCACTAAATCGTGAAGGTATGTCTACAAGCTTCTTCCCTTTCTCATTAGATATCATGAAATCCTAGAATTTTACTTCTGATTTTGCATTTTTCTGAGCAACTCAGTTAGGGACGAAAACCCCCTGAACCGAATTCTGTGAGGTGAGGATGAAAACCCCACACTCACTGTCATTGCCAAGAGCAGACCTTGATCACAAGGTTGAGCTAATCTTTAGTTTCTTTCTTTATTTCAGACCTATTAAATCCCAGTTGAAAACCAGATCTAAGGTGATTCATCCAATCCAGGGCTATAGCGTTGGGCAGTCTGTTGAAGGTGTGGAGTCCACCAAGCATTGGAGCAACAAAGAACCCTTAGAGCTACCCCTCGCATCAGGCATAACCCCATATCTGAGTTTACTCACTCAATCAGGCCCAAATGCTCAAGATCTGATCGTTGTGCATGATTGGAGAGGTTGCAGAAGTAATTTACCCACTGAGAAAAGCAAATCTGTCCAGAGAAGGAGCTGTGGCTGGCCATAACCTGAGCCAAGAGGAAATATCTAGGCGTCCCATGCTCTTCCTATTTCCACAATCTGAGGAGGCCTAGAACTGTTGTTCTCCAAACCCAGAGTGCTCAAATTATCACTAGCAGGATATATCCACCATACATGAATGTGCCACCCATTCTAATCACTGTCTGAAGTTTTCAGTTCCAGGGACCTGTGCTGCATTGGAAATCTGGTCTGTAACGTTGCCTTTGAATCAGTCAATATTGTATATCATTAACTAATGGATTATCACAAATCTATAAATTGAACTTCTGGGTCATGAGTTTGATGGTTGATATTTACCAAATCTAAGCAATTTCTTTCAGATCTGCAATTGTGTTATTATGTTTAAGGGTTTATCCAAAGATATACAGGCCTGGAACAGTCAGCAGTGGTATTTGATCTTTTGATTAATCTATAACAAGAGAATATATATATGTATATATATATAGGACACTACACATTCTTCCTGCGATCAAAGCTTAGTTCATGTGATAACTCTTTGGATTCAAAATTTGGAAAAACTGACCTCAGACCTAAAAGACTACTCCAGTCTGATTTTTGGTCTTCTGAGTTCCAAGGAAGTGTTCTTGTGACCTTTAGGGTATAACTTTGATTCTTGACTCATACTAGAACCTGCCATTATGAATAGACTCAAAAGACTCTTCAAAGTTCAAACAAATGAACGAAAATGGAATTTTTTTGCTAATGCTCCTATTTCGACAGTAATTGCTTAAAAGGCGGGTTGTATGAAGCTGGACAAATATGGGGTTGTGGAGAAACTACTCAGTCAAAAAGGTGACCAGGACTTGAAAACATTCAAATGTCGCAAAAATGGTGTTCAAATCATGACAGTCTACAGTGATGTTTGGAGGGTAGCTGAGATGGTCCAGAACATCTAAGAAGTCTCTGATCAAATTGCAGATTGTAAATCCTAATAGAAAAAATGGGAAAGCAAGTTCACCACTTTGCACAGGCAGCAAAAGCACCAGCTACCACCGTGAATGCACTGTAACTGGCAGCAAACACACGAATGCCCTGGTAAATGCATGATCACTGGTCTGGCACAAGCAATGAATGCATAATTGTGCATGCACAGAGTGGAATATAAAGGATTTTAGCACTTGAAACAAGCCATTTCACATTCAATCTTCCATTTTGGCACAATGGAAGGATAGAGTAATAGTATACCTTGTGTAAAAGCCATGTTGGATGGGTTAGCTCATGTTAGAACCTTCATTATACACATTCTGTGCGGGATTGCATGTATAGGAGACAGGTTTCCCAAGTTGCAGGGGTGGTTTTGCGGTTGCAAAGCAGATTTGTATGCATGCTATGACTCCAATTAATCTCTTGAGGTTTTGTAATAACTGTATTTAACTGAGATAGTGATATGAGGAGCACAAAGCTCACTCTTGCTGAAGTTTTCACCCTTTTAGGGTTTCTCAGGGCATTTCGGTGTCAGGTGGATGCTCTCTTTCTCTGTTTATGCTCTGTTTTTTAATTTTTAATGTTGTTTACTTCATGCTGAACATGTGTTTACTGTTAATCACATGCATTTAAGGTTGATTTGTCACATTAGATATCTGCTTGTGGTGAGGTTAAGGGGAATATCTCCTGGGTTTCACGGATCATTTCACCTAGCTGATAACAAGGTCTCTTCAAAAAACAAAGGGAAAAATGGAGCATTAACCAATGTAACCTTCCAACATATCTAGCTGATATAAAGAATTGGAAGACCATGACACAAACTTCTGTATCTACATAATAAAAGCCAAATAAATATCAGAACCATTTCCATAAATCAAAAGATAAAATTTGAATACAGTCAAACAAATCAATTCTGCAAGAAAAAGAAAGAATTCTTCTACAATGAAATCAATTAAAATTATAAAGCATCTGTATTTCAGGTGGTTATTAAAGTACCTCAGATTGTATTTAAACAACCCATATCCATATGGTTTGATTTACTTTACCTTGATTGAGTTGCAGTGATACCCTGCACAAAACAGCCCAAATGCAGATAATTTAAGTTACAGGAAAATAATTTAACATCTTTTAACACGAACACTAAAGATGATTCTACCATGAAAACTATGTTAGGCATCGATAGCATGTGTTAAACATGAATTCTTTACAAGGAAATGATCAGGTTCTTTCCAGCAAAACAAAATTAAACAACTGGAATTTCACTAATGTGGATGTAGAAACAGTTCTTAAATTAAGACACAATTACAAGCTCTTCATTGAGTCTTCTTGCCTTTCATGCAAAACCTTTCTTATAAATGTAGGAAAGGAGGCAAGGACATTCTATTACTATTTCCTCTTAACAGTAATGCTACACAGGAAAGAGAAGTGTTTAGTAGTGGCATTAGTCAGAATATGTCAATGCGGAATAACTGCTTCAAGAACTTGTGCCCCTGGAGGTAGACGCCCCAAGCCAGGCAGAATAACTTTCAAACTCCTAGGCATTGGGGTCAAGTCATAATTGAGGCCTACTAAGACCAACCCTGCATGAATGTCCAGTCACAGTCATATACAGCATAGTTGGGTTACCATAACATAGCCAAATTCTTAATTTACATATAATATAAGAGTTTACCATGGCTTTTGATGCCGAGAACTTCTTGTGGAGCAATATTTGCAACGAATAAGACCACCTTCCCAACAGCATCTTCCACATCCATTACATATTTACATTCTGACACCACTGTTCTGACCTCACATCCAATATTCACCTACACCAATAGCTTCCTTTTAAAATTACTTAGAATACCATTGGTCCACGCTCATGAAAAAGTATCAAATTGGATGAGATCAATACCTTTCAATGCCATTAAACCATTGCTAAAAAGATTCATGGAAGGTGTCCACTTTGAATGCAAGGAGGTAAAGGGATTTTGATTGTGAAAAGAAAAACAATCCTTTAAGGTTTAAACCATTGCAGCTTGATTGCTTAATCGATTAGTTGCAGCAATTATTGTTAATGGAAAAATTATTCTTGATATTTCTGAATGACAAGTTATAGTCCAAACTTGGAAAGGTATTTCTCTTGCCACCTTAACAGAGCCCCCAGTACCTATGTATTATCATTTGCCTCCTGAAATGGGTACGATTTTGTGTGTGCAGTTATTGCCTTCAAAGAATCAAAACATTAGGTAACTAGAAAGCTGGGCATCCACATATCTTACCCTTCAAACAAAAGCAACAATTAGGTATTACTGTAAGGGGGCCTGTGCGGTGGGTAGGGTTGTATATCTCATTGAAAAATGGATAAAAGTAAATAGAAAACTCTGGTGTCTGGCTTGGGGGTGACCTGAAAACAACCTTTGCCTTTAAATTTTTGTGGAATTTCAATTTTATAGCTCATTTATATATTTTTGAAAAGAGGATTTGTTTCAAAATCTTTCAATCATCAGGAATGGAAACTAAGGAGCAATTGCTCTATGTGAACTGCAGATTCATTCCCACATGGCCAAACTAAAAATATAGCTTTTGAGTCTTCATAATGCTTCTGGAAGCATTTATCTCATATACATTGTTATCAACTATATATTGTAAATGTTTATCTGCAGTACAAATGACACCCAACAAACAGACTATCATCCACATGGGCATCGAAGTAAGCCACCTCCGTACAAACATCAAAGCTCTTGGTGTACAACCAAGTCAATAGACTGCACTCGAGGAGTATGAGATTTCCAAAAGCTTGTGATGCAATGGAAAAATCAGGAATTTGCATAGAGAGACGACCAAAGTTCAAATCCCCACACAATGATACAATGGCCTATAACTCGGAGGACAAATCACTTAAATGTGGACCATTCAGATATGGGTAAGTGAAGGTTGTGGATTATTGAAAATAGGATACATCCATACTGTCCTATCCAATTCAACCCCACCACAATCTCATTGTGAAACCCTAAGCAAATAAATTATAAAAGATTAGGAGACCATGAGAAAGAAACATAGAATGTTGACTGAAGCAAGGACAAAAACATAGACTGGTCCCTCAAGTAAGGGGCATACGTTTGTAGGGTTTGGACTTAATTGGTGTGGAGCAACTGATGAATCAATGACTTTGAAGACAAGCAGAGACCATATGAGAATTGAATGACATACCAAGCATTAGATAAATAATATTTACACAACGCTTATAAGTTATAGGTATGGCTCCTCAGGAAGATGGTCAGAATTTTCACTATAAGGCTCTTATCATTTGCAAGGCTGAGGTGATTTCCCCTGTGATCAGGTGAAACCTCCCTGTAAACAGGATCCGCTGGCCTCCCCAACTGCTGATTATTCCTGCTGAAGATATTATGTGCAGCCCGGCTTTGAACTCAAGCCACTAATAAGCATGAATTAGCCTTTGAGACCTGAACCTTGTCAGCTCGAGAACAAATTCAAATCATAAAGTATTATGAAAGCAAACTTCCAGTAGACCATGCCCAATATGACACCAACAATGAATTACCCATTAACGACAGGTCTGACTGGGATGATTATGACAACTCCCCATCAATACTATAATCATGTGGTAGCTAAAAGGAAAAATGATAGCAGTCTAGTAAAATAAATTCGAACCATAAGTGGCTAAAAGTTGTCAATTACCATCAAACGGCCCTTTTCCATCACAGATTCTTATTTATTCATGAATTCCCATTTGATAGTTTCCAAAAAAGGAAACTTCAAAATAAAATTAAAAAAGCAAAAGCTAAATCCCCATGATTAATGAGGACCAAATAGAATACTCACTCTTAGTTCGAGATGGGTTCTACTCGGAGTATCCTTACCACGCTTTGCAGACACGTCGGGATCTATTACAGACTTGGCCTGAGTCTGCAAGATGAAAAAAAAAAAAAACTCCACAAATAATTTAATTGTACGGATTAATTTATACTCATTAAAAATGAAATTTTATCCAGAGCAACATATAGAATGAGGTACATACAATTAACCCAACACGAATGTCTATTGCCTGGAATGCAGTAATTTCTACGTCAGCCTTCACAGGCGGGCAAACTGTCCTGTTAACATTTTCTGCTACATCCGCCGCTGTGTGACAGCGAATTCTCGTTATGCTTCTACGGTTTTGAAGCGTCTGTGACGGTTTCCTGAAAGCACTGTTAACATGTTGAAGAGATGATTTGATGGGCAGTGAAGAACGTTGTAATGGAGATGAGGAGAGTGAAATACAGGGACGGAAGCTGGCAAACATATCCATAGCGATCGCCATGTTGGTGGACAATGTCCCATTAATCAGACTTACTAGGCCTTGGATCTATTTATGTTAAAATACTCGCAGACTCGAAAATGATAATGTAGTAAGAGAGTTTGTCTTTCTCAAAAGTTGAAAGAGTGTTAACTAAAAATATTTTGATAAGTAGGGGAGAGGGGCCTATAGTAGAACGGGGTCTAATAGTGGGGATAGAAGTAGTTCTTAGTGGGCCGCATAGTGGAGCACCTTAATATCAAATTGTAAAACACATTTTATCCATAAAGTACACTGACTAACAAATCATATTATACCACATCAACACACCAATAAAATATGACTTAGTGCACCACTATCGGTCTCACTATTTTTTTTGGGCCTTTTTGGATACCTCAACAAAAAGCATGTTGATGTGGCATCATATTTGATGATGTGTCCCTAAAATGAAATATAGAAGCATATGAGTTGCCAAATAAACTGTTGTACAAAATTGGGAGTGATTTGAAATTTTCACATAGAATTTTGATAAACGCGAAGTTGGGTGCTCTACTATGGGCCCCTCTCCCCTAAACAACGTGTCAAATTGTGATATTGCTATCACGATTCAACCGTGTAGTTGTACAAGTCAAATTCATTGACCCATGTTTCATGAGTATTGGTTCACAAAAACCTATCTCTCATGATAATGAATGGTCCACTTAGCTCTCATTACATCGTGAACCACCTATCTCTCATGATAATGAATTGTCCACTTAGCTCTCATTACATCTAGGTGATGCTCACATAGGTGAAGCACTGAGCCTTCTTCGAGAGGCTGCCCATCTCAGTACTACTCCAACTAAGTGGGCTTAACCTTGGATTTTATATGCAATGAGTGTTAAGTGGACCATTCACTATCATGAGAGATGGATTCTTATGAACCACTACTTATGAAACATGGGTCAATGAGCTTGACTCGTAAAACTACATCCTGATAGCAATATCACAATTTGACACACTGTAGAAAATACCTCCTACTTATCAATTGATGAGCTAAAGGGGCTCTATAGTGAATGGTGCATAAGGCACAACACTTGTTGAAGGTTTTTCAAATGGGGTTGCAAGCTAAGTGGGCTTAACCTTGGAGAAGACTCGGTGCTTAATGCGCTTGAGTTGGAGTAGTACTAGGATGGGTGACCCCTTGGCAAGGCCAAGTGCTTCACCTCTGTGAGCATCACCTAGATGCAATGAGTGCTAAGTGGACCATTCATTATCATGAGAGATGAGCTCTTGTGAACCACTACTCATGAAACATGGGTCAATGAGTTTGAATTGTAAAACTACATAATTGAATCTTGATAGCAATATCACAATTTGACACGCTATGAAAAATACCTCCTACTTATCAATTGATGAGCTAAAGGAGCTCTATAGTGAACAGTTCATAAGGCACAACACTTGCTGAAGGTTTTGCAAATGGGGTTGCAAGCTAAGTGGGCTCAACCTTGGAGAAAACTCAATAGTTAAGCACGCTTGAGTTGGAATAGTACTTTAATGGATGACCTCCCAGGAAGGCCCAATGCTTCACCTCAGTGAGCATCACCTAGATGCAATGAGTGTTAAGTGGATCATTCATTATCATGAGAGATGGGTTCTTGTGAACCACTATTCATGAAACATGGGTCAATGAGTTTGACTCATAAAACTACATCCTGATAGCAATATCACAATTTGACACTCTGTGGAAAATACCTCCTACTTATCAAATGATGAGCTAAAGGGGCTCTATAGTGAATGGTTCATAAGGCACAACACTTGCTGAAGGTTTTGCAAATGGGGTTACAAGCTAAGTGGGCTTAACCTTGGAGAAAACTTTGTGGTTAAGTACACTTGAGTTGGAGTAGTACTAGGATAGGTGACCTTCCGAGAAGGCCCAGTGCTTCATCTTTGTGAACATCACCTAGATGCAATGAGTGCTAAGTGGATCATTCATTATCATGAGATATGGATTTTTGTGAACCACTACTCATGAAACATGGGTCAATGAGTTTGACTCGTAAAACTACACGGTTGAATCCTGATAGCAATATCACAATTTGACACACTATGGAAAATACCTCCTACTTATCAATTGATGAGCTAAATGGGCTCTATAGTGAATGGTTCATAAGGCACAACACTTATTGAAGGTTTTGCAAATGGGGTTGCAAGCTAAATGGGCTTAACCTTGGAGAAAACTCTATGGTTAATTGTGTTGGAGTTGGAGTAGTACTAAGATGGGTGACCTCTCGGGAAGGCCCAATGCTTCACCTTTGTGAGCATCACTTAGATGTAATGAGTGCTAAGTGGACCATTCATTATCATGAGAGATGGGTTCTTGTGAACCACTACTCATGAAACATGGGTCAATGAGTTTGACTCATAAAACTACATCCTGATAGCAATATCACTATTTGACACGTTGTGGAAAATACCTCCTACTTATCAATTGATGAGCTAAAGGGGCTTTGTAGTGAATGGTTCAAAATTCACAACACTTGCTAAAGGTTTTGCAAATGGGGTTGCAAGCTAAGTGGGCTTAACCTTGGAGAAGTGGTTAAGTGTGCTTGAGCTGGAGTAGTACTAGGATGGGTGACCTCCCAGGAAGGCCCAGTGCTTCACCTCTGTGAGCATCACCTAGATGCAATGAGTACTAAGTGGACCATTCATTATCATGAGAGATGGGTTCTTGTGAACCACTACTCATGAAACATGGGTCAATGAGTTTGACTCATAAAACTACATTATTGAATCTTGATAGCAATATCACAGAGAAATATTTTGTTTGGGAATGAAGTTTATAATGATATTGGCTTAAGTATACAAAAAATTGCAGTAGTTTCATTTCACCAAGGATATGGTTGAGCAAATGGAGGATTTCATCATCAAATTGAATAGCACAATATCAACACTCCAAAGAGCAAAAATCACTAAATCTACTCTCCCATATACTATCTTTGACCTTGCGAATGTTAAAAAATCTTCAATTTGTGTTCTATACTATTCCAAATATTTCTCTATTATAGCTCTCTATGAAGTGATTCTTTTGCTTTTACATAGACTTACAATTCTTTTTAGACTTCTATAATTTATGAGGATTAGAGATGTTTGATATTTCCACATTGCTTCCACAATGCTTTGGAGTATTGTTTTTCTTCTTTTCTCCCTTTTTTTTCTGAAGATTGACTAGGAAATGATGAATTGTTAAACGTGACAAGATTTGTGAGGTATTGAAGGATATGATTTGTTTTCATATACTATCTTTAGTGTTTATTTTTGTTTCCTTTCAAAATTATGTGTACGCCCTATTCTTTATTTTTCCTTGTAATTTTTCAATTTATAGGTAATTTTTTTTCATTTCATACACATTCATATCATTATCTATTGATACGTGTGGTTAGGCAATACTATTGCAAACAATTTTGCTTAATTAGGTATTAATAATAATAAAATACACCAAATAAAAAATTAGGCTTTTTTAAGATTTCTTTAAATTTAAAGAATAAATGTCTGTTTTAAATAGTTTTTTATTTTTTATTTATAACATTATAAATAAAGTGATTTTTCTATATAGATGCATATAGAAAAATCAGTAATAATAATATTATATTTTAATTATTAATGATTTAATATATTATTTTTTTTAATAATTTAATATATTTTAAATATATTATATAATAAACTATAATATGATATATGTTCAAGATCAATCAAGAAACAAATGGTTCATGACTGAAAAACATCAAAATTTCAAAGGAATTAGAGATAGGAGCAAACTCATGGCACTTGGAGAAATTGGAAGTGGGGCAAGAATGATAAGGTGAAAGGCAACCAAGAATCACGGTATGGGAGGCAATGACAATATGCGTATGATACAGACCAAGGAACATTCAATGGTCACTTAGGAGGACACAAACACTACAAATGGAGGAGACTTTGGCAACAATGGTTAAAGGTGAAATCAAAACCCAAGGAATCTATATTTCTCTCGTAAAGTGCCAACAACCAAAAATGGATCCCCAAAGGGGGACAAGTTGTAACATGTGTGAATAAAGTTCCCAAATTAACCCTAAACCATTAGGTTTATGCATTTCCTTTTGTCTAAAAGATGAAACAATAGATAGAACTATGTCTAAATTAAGGGACATAACTTTCTTTGTTAAATGGGGAGGAGATTAGCCTACCTTGAGCAAGTTAAGACATTGGGGTGATTTGAATTGGGACAAGGATGTGACTCTAAAATCACATTTAAATGGTTTATTTTTGGTGGAATTCCCTTTAGGGATTATCAAAAGAAAGGTTCTAAATGCAAGACCATACATGATGGTGGCATATGTATTTTTTATCAAACACTAGGAACCAAACTTCAATCCTCTAAGGCAAGAAATCGTAGAAACCCCTATTTTTATCATATTATATAATCTATCATCTAAATATTGGGGTTTAAAGACCCTAAATTTTATTGGAGAGCAAATGGGGACCTTTGTCAAGGCGGATGAAAATTTGGAGGATAGAGACTATGGAATGTATGCTTGGTTATGTATTAATATCAAACCCTTTCCACCTCTCCCCGCAAAAATGGAGATACTAATAAATGAAGGAATATGGAGGCAAAAGATCTAGAAAGAAGATCAAATGGCGATACGTCCTTTGTGTTGAACGAAAGGCCATACTCATAAAAGAATGCAAATGAAAGGTAAATGATCTAATATATAGTGAGGAATTAAAGGAAAATAAAGGTGAAACAAAAGAAATAGGTATGAAACCTTCACAAAGTGTTGTTAGATTGGTGAAAAGGGAATCTAGGCTAAATTTCCTAACCTAAATCAATCATTTTCACCTTAAACATTAGGGACACAAAATCAACCAAGAGATGTTTTTTGGTTGTTGTCCTCAAGGGAGAGCCAAACAAATTGGTTAGGGTTTTTGTTCCTTTTTGTGTGTGGTGTGTAATGATTGATATGATGATGCAATGAACTAGGTGAATTATGACTAAATTGACTAATTATGATAGAATGCAAAAGTTATAAAATAGAAATTCAAAAATAGAAAGTAGATCTAGACAAGAGATATAGAGAAGAATCTGGTGCCAGAGTTTGGAGAAGAATTGGTAGGACACTAGCATTGGGTGCCTATGTCTAGAAGTGTTAGGAATTAGGATTTTAGAGCCTATACGAACTTAGAATTGTCTGAAGGTCTGTGATTGTGGAAATTAGGTTTCGAAGTGCAACTATGCTCGGATAATTGACATGCCCTAATTTTCCAATTGTGAGCCTATGAAGACATGAATTAGGGTTTAGGAGTTCAAAATATTTGATATGTCACACTCACTTCACATAGCAACAACCTATAAACCTACAAAATAAACAACGGGGAAAGGTTATGTTATATAGGGGCTTTCCTTGGTCAGACCCTATGTTGGTGTTCTCACTTCCACAATGACAATGATGATGAATGATAAAGAGTGTGTGCTCTGAAGGGAGCAGAGGAAAAAAATAAATGATAATTATAGTGAAACACAATGAAATATTACCACTCAAATCTAATTTCCTTGTTGGATTGATGCATGTATGTCAATCTCACATATAAGGAGGGTGAAGAAGTATCCTTGAGATACTATAAGTGTTAGCACATGTAATAATAATAACAACAAATGGGAAACATCATACAATACTTGAACATGAACTTGGTGTTAGATTGCAAACTATAATTGACTTGAATTATACCTCTACTCTTCTAGTTCTCTTACTTTTGATTTTGCATTAATTTTCTTAGGTTGCTAGAGTTATTAGGTTGATATAAAAGAGGGATAACTTATATATATATATATATATATGAATTCAAACATATTTCAAAATAATCATTTATTGAGGTTGACAATAAAAGTTCTTTTAAATCATATTGAGGCTAACTTTCAAATTCCAAAATTTGGGCACGAATAGCCAAGACACAAGCATTTGACATTAGGGTTCAAGTATAATTTTCTCTATGAAGGCCTGATAAATGAGGATTTAAACAAGTTTCTTGAAAAGGTGGAAAAATGGGCACATCACAAGCATAATTAAGCACATGCACCAAAGAGGGTGCCAAATCTATTGTGAAATTATGAGCAAAAATAATTTATGAAGTTACATTTAGCCCCACTTTAGTGAGGAAATGCACTTATGTTCATACCCATGGTAAAGTATAGAGAAGCCAAAGAGTCCTTTCATCAAAACACTGGAAAGATAGAACACAAAGTGGAGAGAAGTGATAACCCCCAGACTTAGGATCATATCAAACTATAATGTTAAGATAAAACGGTCACACACACATGTAAGACACAATGCAAAAATTCATTTATATCAACTATGGTTAGTGAAATGATAATCGAAACACGTATGAAACATACATAGAGCATACACGAACCATACATGAAGCATGCATAGAGCATGCACTGTGCATACACTAAGCATACATGAAGCATACATGAATCATACACAAAGCATACAAAAAGCATACATGAAGCATACATGACAAACAAAAATTATGCAAGGTAAAAAAAAATATACAAGGTATGGCATCACAGACTGATAAGATATACAAATTCTTACCAAAGGCGGCATTCATAAGTCATGGGCTAGCAAATTTTGTT
>VDFB02154366.1:0-22393 GCA_007258455.2 Sequoia sempervirens | reverse complement strand
GATCCTAATGATCCATCATCATCATCCTTTTGTGCAACACCCCAAACCTCTCTCCCCATAGCTTCACAAGGAGAGGGTGACATATTCAGACCAGGGGGAATTTTCAACACTATGCCATTTTCTCAAGAGATCACATCCCTCACATTTTCACCTCTTCCACCATTTCCACCATCATCCACACCAGTACTTGGGTTAGGGCTTCCACCTTTACTAAATATCAATCAAAATCAAACCAACATCCTGAACATCAATCAAAACATCACACCAAACTCTCAAAACTTGTCATCGACATCGCAACAACAAATGCCAACTACACAAGAAATCACAATATCATCAACCACCCCCCTAACATATCAAAGCATGGTCTCTCAAGGACCAACCACATCGATCACACCATCCACCAACCAAACCCTAATCACCAACACGACGACGCCTTTCACCACCACAATAAGCACCATTTTGAATCCACCACCACCTCCACCACCACCAAGCTCCAATACATCAAATCAATACAACATTGCATTGCAAGCAGCTCAACAAGATGCTTATCAAAAGGCATTCCTACAAGTACAAAAACAAAAATCCATGCAACTAGCTACTCAACAAGCCACACAACTAGCTGCTCAACAAGCCGCTCAAGCTACTCAAGCAAGCCAAGCTGCATTACAAGCACAAAAGGCTACTCAAGCCAAAATATTATTGCAAGAACAAGTGACACAAGCACAAGCCCAAGCCCAAGCACAAGCTCAAGCTCAAGCTCAGGTGTACACCTAATATCAAGCACAACAAGCACAGGCACAAGCGCATTATCTTGCACAAAAACAAGCAACACAACTACAAACATATCAACAAGCGATAAAAAAATACCAAGAGCAGCAAGAAGCCATCTAGTTAGCAACCCAACAACAAGCACAATAGTAGGCTCAACAATAGGCAATCCTGGCACAACAACAAAAAGACCAACAACAAGCATTGTTCATACAGCAGCAAGTGCAAGCATACATGGCTCAACAAAATGTGAAAATACCACCAATGAACACATCAACCAATCCACCCATCACACCCACCAGCAAACCATGTTAGAACACCTTCATCCCACCCCTTGATCCACAAAATGATGTGACAACACAAATCAAGTTGCTCTCACAACAAGTGCTTGACCTTCAATCAGGGAGAACCACAAGAACATCTAGTAACTTGTGTCCTTATCCATTCGACAGGAGCCTTGTGATGAAACTATTCCTGAAGGGATTTGAGATCCCCAAGTTTGACAAGTATTGTGGGATGGGGAACCTTGAAGATCACATCAGGGAATTCCAGGTTCATTACATGGATGTCGCGTATGACGATACCTATTTGATGTGGCTATTTCCTAGGAGTTTGGCTGGCCACGCTATGGAATGTTTCTCTCGCCTACCTACAGGTATCAAGACATTCCAAGAAATCATAGACGCATTCATCAAAAACTACACATGCAATATTGCCATGGATGTTAGTCTAGAAGAGCTCTCAGCTTTGAAACAAGGTAAGAATTAATCATTTGCTTCATTCCTACAATGATGGCGATCCAAGGCCAATCAAAGCAAATGGGTCATGCCCAAGGAACAACAAGTATGCACTATCATATCCAACCTTGACGGCCTCTTGGCATTCCATCTCAAGGTCCAAGGGATCACCACGTACGACTAGTTGATTTCCAAGGTGCTCAACATCGAATGAGCCCTTATGACACAACGTGGAGGATCAACTTCATATCCTAAACAATAGAATAATTGCCCACCCACCAATTACAATGAAAAACCTTGCACATGGGCAAGAAACAAAAATATTACCAATGATGGTGTCGTCAATGCCAAAGTTGTCATTAGTGCCCCTCGAAAAAACAAACCTGCACCACAACAACAAATCCAAAACCATCATCAAACGAACACAACAACACAACAACCAAGCAACCGAGCAATCAATAATGTCAATGACCAAAGAGGACCACCCCAATGAAACAAGAAATTCACCAAATGGAAGTAAACCGCTCTTGGGGAACCACTTGAAGTCATCATATGAAAACCTCATCAAGATTCCAACCTACGAGAACTACCAAGAACTAGATGTTAAACCTCCTTGGTACAACAAAAGTTAGCTCTGCGACTTCCACAAAATGAAAGAGCACACCATGAACAGCTACATGAGACTAAAGAACATAGTCCAAGACCTCATCGATCAAAGAATCATAAATGTGGAACAACCAATAGGAAACCAGAACCTCAAGATATACACGAATCTGATGCCTAACCATAACAATAAAGGGAACAATAACACTAATAAGGGGAAAGGCACCTTCAAAAATGTGAATCATGTGTATGAAACTTTCATCACCTCCTTAGATGAATACTGCACAGTAATCACTATCAAAGGAGCCTAAGCCAATTGTGGAGTCACCACAAGAGGTGGGAAAGTTATCACAGGATCATCTCAACCAAACAGAACTTTCATGTCCAATTCAAGATCCATTCCCAATGATTACAATGTCCTTGATTAGCTAAAAAGAATGCCAGTGAAAATATCCATCATGGAGTTATTAAAAATCTCATCCGCCCACAAGAAAATCCTTGAGGAAGCATTGGCTTCATCCACCGTCCTCACAGATCTTGATGCGGAACAATTCCAAGCTATGGTCGAAAATATCATTACCTCAAATGTCCTTATGTTCTTCAACCAAGATTTTCCCGCTCAACCATCTCATAACCATGCACTCCACTTAGAGGTCCTAATGCAGAAAGGTAAAGTCAAGTGAGTCTTGGTGGATGGAGGTGCAGGCTTGAATATTTGTTCCCTCAAACTCATTAAGCAGTTAAAAATCTCAGAGGATTCCATCGACAAAGGAAAAGGTATTACAATCAGAGCATATGATGATCAGGAAAGAGTGTCCCAAGGCATAATCAGAATACCTATTCAAGTAGGGGCCAACTATCATGGAAAACACTTGTCAGGTCCTAAACCTTGACTTGGCTTATAACATTCTCCTAAGACATCCATGGATCCATGCAATGTGTCAAATTCACATATGAAGGACAAGAGGTCACCATCCATGGAGATACTGAACCATTCTCCTACTGCAAGAACCT
Source organism: Sequoia sempervirens (assembly GCA_007258455.2). NCBI lineage: Eukaryota > Viridiplantae > Streptophyta > Pinopsida > Cupressales > Cupressaceae > Sequoia > Sequoia sempervirens. The sequence continues at coordinate 19,271 of VDFB02154366.1, read as the reverse complement.
TGAGGAAAAATACTACAAAATCCCTCAAGTGCCTAAAAATGATGAAGGACCATCAACATCGTACATTGATCCAACCACTCTCTCTTCCACTTCTACAATAGAGACACTCACCACTCCTGCCATCCCCACCATCTCTGATATCAAACTCATCATCCAAGATAATGGTTATGGAAGCTACACGATTCCCAAAAATGATTTTTTGGTAGGAGAGTTACCACAATCTCCCAAATCATGAGGACATCCGCAATCAAATGAAGCCTCCATATCTCAAACATCTCTTGAAGACTATGCAAACTTCAAAATTTGGGGAGATATCAGCCAAGAAGTCATAGAGGAGGACCCATCTCATCTCTTATACCAAGATAATAGACCAACAACCAATCTACCAATGGATGACAAAAGAAAAGGTTTGCAAATGATGCTCACAATGGGCTATGATAGAAACCAGAGACTTGGGAAAAATGACAATTGCCTTATAATACCTATCATTCGAGAGACACAAAAGAGAAATATTGGCCTTGTATGTATGGCTCTGAGTATAACCATACGTGGCCGAAGTCCTCCAGTTAGAAAGGTCAATAATCCTCCTCAACAATCTATAGCCGAACTTCGCTTACCCGTATCTACAGGTCGCATCTTAAACAACTTCACATTTGACATAACTGACGTATGTAGTAGTAGTGATGATGAGGATCCCATAACCAACCTACCTAGGCTATTCAAGGATACCACCCTTCTCATGATTAGCACCCTATCCTTTGAGTCAAACCATCAAAATCATGAAATTTGCCTAGTTTACCCCCAACTCATCAATTATGACCAACGAGGACCACCAATTCTTGACACATTGAAAAATGATGAGGCGCTCTCAGAATTCATGGGACTAAGGGATAACATTCCATGTGGGGATCATAAATCAGGATTCATAATTGAGCTAGATACAAATGCATACTATGGGGAAACGATTGAATCCCTTAGTCGCAAAAGTGAGAAATTAAGAATAATATCTAAGTCCTCGAGTGAAAACCACACTGTGGCACTCTCTAACACAAAAAAAATAAAAAGAAAGGACACATCCAATGGTGAAAACCTCTCCAAGGTGCCTAAGGATGGGGGATTCAATCTTCCTTTCAGAGCTCTTCATCAGGAAAAATCAACAGTCCTAGCAGAAAAGTGCAATCTAGTTAATCTAGGAACAATGGAGATCCCGCACATCACATTCTATGCAGAATCATTACTGTTAGAAGAATAAGAACTCCTAGCAGCCTTCTTAAGAGAGAGAAAGGTAAATTTTGCATGGAGCTATGCTGACATGCCAAGGCTTGATCCAAAAATTGTAGTTCATCACCTAGTAGTATATCCTGAAGCAAAGCCCGTTAGGAAAAAGCTTAGGAAAATGCACCCTCAGATCACCCTGCTAGTCAAAATGGAACTAAAGAATTTATTGTATGCATGATTCATTTGACCAATAGACTATCCAGAATGGGTGTCAAACCTAGTTCCCGTCTCAAAACCTGATGGGGGCATCAGAGTCTGCACAAATTTCAGGGACTTAGAACAAGGCATGTCCAAAGGATGATTTATCGTTGCCCAACATTGACATGATCGTAGACCTGACGATGAGACATGAAATGATTTCCTTGATGGACGGTTTCTCAAGATACAACTAGATAATGATTGCTAAAGAAGACCAACACAAAATGACCTTCACTTGTCCATGGGGGACTTACTGTTGGAATATGATGCCATTTGGCTTGAAGAATGCAAGAGCAACATACCAAAGAGCCACGATGTTAATCTTCCATGACATGATCCATAAAATTGTCGAAGATTATGTCGATGACATACTAGCCAAATCCAGAAAGAGGAAGAATCACATAGCAACCTTAAGTGCCATTTTTGATAGGTTGGAGGAATACAAGGTCCGATTAAATCCAAAGAAGTGTCTTTGGTGTACAATTAGGAAAGTTGCTAGGATACATAGTATCAATGAGAGGTATTGAGCTAGATCCAACAAAAGTAAAAGAAATCCTTAAGATGGAGGCACCCAAAACATTGAAACAATTGAGAGGTCTCTAAGGAAGGCTTCACTCCATCCGAAGGTTCATAGCACAGCTGGCAGATAAATAGAATCCATACTATCACCTACTTCACAAGGGAGTAGCACACAAATGGGATAACAAGTGTGAAGAAGACTTCAATAAGATCAAAGAATATCTACTTACACCACCAGTCCTAATGCCACCAGTCCCAAGAAAGCCATTAATTATCTATATGTCAGCAACAACAATATCCCTTGGAGCTCTTCTAGCTCAGCACAACAAAAACGGGACAAAAAGGGCCATTTATTATATCAGTAAGACAATGGTCAGTCATGAGTTAAATTACTCATTCATCAAAAAAGCATGTTTAGCAGTAGTGTTTGCATTGCAAAAATCAGACATTACATGTTGGCACACAAAATCAAACTCATCGCCAAAATCAACCCTCTCAAGTACTTACTATCAAAAGCAATGCTCACTGGAAGGATGGCTAAATGGGTCATGATACTATCAGAGTATGACATTGGATATGTGGAGCGGGAAGCAATCAAAGGCCAAGTCATCACAGATCAGCTTGCAGAAGCACCAATTTATTCAGAGAATCCTCTCATCTCAGAATTTCCAAACGAATCCATCTTCAATCTCAACATAGTCAACCACTGGAAACTTTACTTTGATGGCTCATACACGCAACATGGATCGGGAGCTGGTGTGTTCTCTATCACCCCACAAGGGGACTGCATACCAAGGTCATATAAATTGGCGTTTCCCTGCACTAATAACATTGCAGAATATGAGGCTTTAACCATAGGTCTCATAATAGCAGTGCAGTGGCACATCATGGCCCTCAGAGTATACAAAGACTCTCAGTTGATAATAAACCAAATGAATGATGAGTACCAGAATAAAGATGATAAGCTCACTCCATACAAGAAACTAGTGGAGACTCTCAAGGAATCCTTTATCAAGATCACATTTGAGCAGATTCCCAAAGAAAACAACAGAGCAACAGATGCCATGGCAACAATTGGATCACTACTGGACATCCCTCACAATGTTCTAAAACATGAATTCTTTGTAGAGCAGCTTCTCGTGCTTGCATTCGAGGTACCAGAATAAAAATTTGTGTGTGAAATTGTTGGTCTCGGTGATCCTTGGTACCATGACATTTATACCTACTTGCGATTAGGTGTCCTACCTGCTGACTTACCTTCAACCTTAAAATGAACCTTTGTCAAAATGGCATCTTGATTCGTCATCCTAGGAGATACCATGTATCGTAGGAGAATAGAAGGAACCTTATTACGCTATTTAAATGCTGAGGAGGCATTGACCACTTTAACTGAAGTACATAATGACATCTGTGGTTCACACTTGAGTGGAGTGACCCTAGCCAAGAAATTGCTGAAGATGGGGTATTATTGGCCTACAATGGAAAGAGAGGCACATGACTACGTCAGAAGGTGTCTACAATTTCAGTAGCATGGGGACCTCATCCATGCTCCAACTACATAACTTCATCCCATCATCACACCATGGCCCTTTTCGCAGTGGGGACTCAATCTCATTAGAAAAATTACTCCCACTTCATCTAATGGCCACATGTTCATCATAACAGCCACTAAGTACTTTACCAAGTGGGTGGAATCCATACCCATGACATATATAACCGGGAAGTAGATATCAAAGTTCATCTTGAACTATCTCATTTGCCGTTATGGTGTCCCACAAGCCATTATCTCAGATAATGGGACACCATTTAAGAATCAGGATGTTCGCAACTTGTGTGAAAAATTCAAAATCCAACATCACTTTTCCACCCCATACTATCCCCAAGGCAATGGCCAAGTAGAAGCCACAAATAAAACCATTCTAAAGATCCTCAAGAAAATAGTCAATGACGTAGGTTGTGACTGGCATCTGCAGCTCAATCTTCCTCCGGGCTTACCAACCGCAGATCCACACAATCTAATCCGATGCCACCCTCCTTGGTCTACCTGTGGGATCGTATAAGGCAATACCCCATTGAGATCGAGCTCCGGCCACTAAGAATACTTCACTACACAACGCCATCATGGATGAAGACACAAGTATCAAGACTAAATGAGCTAGAGCTACTAGATGAGTAGCGTATAGATGCTTTAAATCATTTACAAGTCTATCAAAATAGACTTAAGAGGAGCTATAACAAGAAAATCAGAAGCAGGACTTTCCAAGTCAGAGAACTGGTACTAAAGGAGAATCAGAAGAATGTCCCAAATCCAAATAGTAAAGAAAAATTTGAACCCAATTAGTTGGGACCATTTGTCATCACAACAAGCTATAAGTCAGGGAATATCGGGCTTATCAACACCCTCGGAAGGGGAACCCCTCTCTAAGAGCCCATGAACAACTCTCATCTCAAAATTTTTATGCCTAATCTTCAAGGTGTTGTAGAACCAAAACTAAAAAATTAGAGAATGTCCTAAAAAATGGTTACCCTTGGTGGAAAACCTGAAAAGCCTTTGGTAACAACAAAAAGAAAAAAGAAAAAGAAAAAAAAAAATTAGAAAATGATTGAAAACAAAGTAAAGAGAGAAAAAAAAAATCGGCCCCTTCCTCGTGAAAACCACTTCAGTGGCACTTTGAGCAAGTACCTTGGTGAAAACCTGGAAAATAGGCACCTTGTGTAAATAAGCACTTTCCATCCACCAGGATCTTCATGACTTGTTCGGCATCATCCATCCATTACGCTTCTTCCATCATCCATCGCATTCGGGATCTCCATCCATCACCCATCCACATTCGCATCATAGCTTGGTCTTGTGTTCGTTTCATGATCCCTCCTAAGTACTACTCAGCCCATTCTCAACATCAATTTGTCCTACCTTTATCAAAGTAGTCTATTGCATCACACTAGGGGAATGTTCTCATCGGATTGGATTCATGTATATTCTTGAAGTCCCAAAACACGTAAAATCTAAAACATCGAAAAATCAAAAAAATCCAAAACATCGAAAAATCGAAAAATCCAAAAACATCCAAAACATATCAAAATCCCAAAATAGGTTAGAAGGTCAAACAAAAAGATAGTTGTCTTGTCAAACTATAGGTCTTTGAGCCTTGAACGTAGGTAAGGTTGATCTTTGATCATCACCTGAGACACTTAGGTCATTCCTTTAGCAGTCCATCATAATAAACTGACATCTCATCATGTATATTGTCATCCTCAGGAATCGGCCATGTCGTTAGTCTAACCACGCGGGTCTCGTGGTGCATAAATATAGGCAAGTACACTATTGATTAGCCCCTGAGGCCCCTAGGATAGGTCCTTAGGCTAGTCTCTTGGTCAAAATCTTAGAAAATCCCAAAACATTGGAAAATCAAAAATCAAAACATTTGAAAATCTCGAAAAATACCAAAAATAGCCTCAAAACATTGCAAAACTCCAAAAACATCCAAATATTTGAAAAAAATCCATCCATATCATCTCGCTTTCACCCACAATAAACATCACTCATAATAAATGATCGTCATCCTCAACCTTTGGTGAAACAATTGGAAACAAGCCTAGCAGGCGAAAAGTGAAAACTCAAAAACATCAAGTCTCAGGTTTAAGTCAGTACGTAAATAGGTTGGTCAATTCTTTGTGTGAATAGCCCATCATCCAATCAGTCCCATATCAATCATCTGATAACATCATGTCCTAGGATGTATCATTCCTACAATGGGAATTATTTATCATAAATAACACTTTGGATAAACGAAATGACATGCCGCCATCCACTAACATGTCCTAGGATGTATCCTTCCTACAATGGGCATTATCTTTTGGCAATAGTTTCGATTCTTATCCTTGAAAACACATTCCCTATTGGTTGGCGGTATTGAAGAACATCAGCTTGTTTGTTTACTTTATCTTTGTCTTTTGACTTATCTTATTACACTCATTCCAAGGACCTTTTAATGATATCCAAACAGAGGATTTAGAGAGATAGGAATGGGGCAATGATCATTATCTTTTGTCTTCTGTGCTTGTTGGATATTCTTGTAAAATAACCTTGGTGAATACTTGCTCTGTTAGATATGTATGGAGGGTGTTTTGGGTAGCTTGTCGACTATTGCATTGATAGGTTATACCTTTCCATGTTTTGGTTTGAGATGTTTGAAACTTCTAAAGTGCATCCTAGCAAAGTTTCGTATGTCAGGTGTGAACAAGAATACTCCTATCTGTTTGTCAAGTCAAATTCCATCACATTAAGTACAACGCCATCCTGGTTCTCTATACCTTGATGCATTGTACCACGTGTGTTATCAAACATAAGGAAATTGGCCCTTTGAAAATCCTAACTCCTCAGCAAATAGTCATCATCATTTTCATATTCATCATCTTATGTCTTGTTGAAATGTCTTCTCTTCTTTCATCCCTTCTTTCTCTTCACGCTAACAAGGTACTATGATAGTTAATCATTATCATCATCGATCTTGCATCCACAAATCATTAGCATATTTGCATAACATATCATATAGGAAACATATGCATTGCATCTTCATCATCATATAAATGTGTAATTATAAGCATTTTTCATAAATAAGCATGTCCATTTTTCATCACATTACATCCATTTTTTCCATCACATTGCATTCATCACATAAACCATAGCATAAAAATTCATTTGTATAAACATAATCAAACATAATAGGTACATAATCAAACATAATCAAACATAATAGGTACATGATCATTATAGATAATCCATTGCATTATAAGCATACATATTCACATCACATAAACATCATAATGCCATCTCTCACATTGCATTCATTTTGCATAACATAAAGCATCATCATACCACTTTGCATTAACATATCATTTCATAGATTACGCCACATTGTTAATAAATGCATCACATACATCTCACAATCATTTAACATGTTTAGGATAATATATATTTGTTATTCTCAGCATCTTAAAATCATCTCATTTACATCATCAATACATATCATATAAAGCATGACCATTGCATTCACATTACATCATACATAATCATTAAAAACATACATATCATCCATCACTCATCCATATCATATAGAACTGTCGAATCCCAATCCTAATACCTACAAAACAACATGAACACACACATTAGAAGATGAAATGCAAGCAAGAACAAGGATTCCCGATGAAATCTATTAGCAAATTTTAAAATAGGAAAGAAGAATGAAGAACACAAATGAAATAGATTAAAATCCTATCAAAACAAGCAAACTCTTGATCCCATGGGGGAATTGATGCCCGTAGGGTAGAAGGGGAAAAATGAACTTAACTATGCATCTACGCTTCTAAATAAGATAATTGCATCTAAGATTAAGAAATTTAAATGAATTTAAACTACAAAATCTACATAAATCTATCCTATTGCTCTCTAACTCTAAAGACTTCTCTAATTTACTTAGCTCTCAGATTTGTAAGCTAATTAAACTATTAAAATGACACTTAGAGAATGAGAAATGAATTATTCTACTCTAATATGATCTAAATGTGCAAATTCTATTCTAATGGCAGCCATGACTGCAAATGCTGGATGCTTGATTGCTGCTTGATGGATGCTGGATGAATGCTTGAATGCTGGATGGTTTGGATGCTTGAATGCTTTGGAAACCTGCAGAGTAAGATTGCATAAATTGGGATCCTTTTCTTGTAGCCCAAGAGCTGTATTTATAGCTTTCATGGCAGCACAATTGCACAGGAAACCGGGATGAGGGGCTGTGATTTCCTCTGGAGAATCCAAAGGCATGGGATGAGAAGAAGGAGCTGATCATGGAGAATGGTTTCTCCCCATGAAAACACCAGGCAAGATAAGAGGGAAGGTGGGTGGAAGGTTGTTGAGAGAACTTCTGCAAATTTTCCCTGAAGCTTTTCCCGTGAATGGCAGTGCCATTAATTTGATTGGTGAGAAATAAATATTTATTGGTGAGTGAATAGTGCAAATTTTATGCATAAATTTAAATATTTTTAATTTATTTAAATTTAGCAAAAAGGAGGAATAAATAATTTAATAAATCAAACTATAGGGTTTGTTTTATTAAATTAAAAGGAGAATGATAATTAAATAAAAGATTTTTAGCAATCTTTATTTAATTAAGAAGAAATGTGATTTTAAATAACATAATTTATTTAAATTGTGTATTTAATTTTAAGATAGAAGAAATAATGATAACAATTAAATAAAACAAAGTTTTTAATTTTGTTTATTTAATTAAGAGATAAATAATATGATGAAAATGATAATAATTAAATAAAAACAAAGTTTCTTTGATTTTGCTTCATTTAATTTAGGAGAGAAAATAATAGAAGAATTAATAAATGAACTTAATATAAAATAACATTTCTATTTCTATTTACTAAGTAGAAGAATTAAGATTAATTAATCAAATAAGTCAGATTCAATTAATTAGATTCTCCGCACCATTTTAGGTGTCTACAATGCCACTCTGATGTGAAAATTGGCCCTTTCCCAACCTCTATGATGCAAGATTGATGTGTGATGAAGAGTGATCCAATAGAAAAATCTGCATAACTCAGTTTATGAACTCACTCAATGATGTATGAATTTGCTAATGATTTGAGCACAGTAAGTTTAATTCAAATTGTGATGATGAAATGAGGACATTAACCCCATTTATAGAATGAGAAGATGGATGAATGTCCAAAATAAGAATGATATTAGATCAAACTAAATAAGGTTTTAATTTATTTAATTTAATAGATAGATTTAAGAGATTTAATCAAATAAAAATAATTATTTAATTAAATAGGATAATTCCGACAAAATGGTTAATTTAATTATCGAGAAAGAATGACTTAATTAGATAACCAATTTATTTAATTAAGAGAGGAATATTGATGAATTTAATCAGATAAAGGCATTTGATTAAATGGTTAGACTGAAGGATAATTAGGATGAAACAATGTTAGTGGTGAGGATCAAATGTCCAATGTTGATCAATACATTTTACGTGTCTACATTTTACCCCTCTTTGAAGCAATGCACTTGTGTTGGTTCAAAGAATAAACGGTCTCGATCAAAGCCAAAAAAATTTTGTTTTCAAAATATTGCCCCATTGGTGCCCGGCAAGAGAAAACATGCAAATATATTTCCCCCTCGAGAGATTGGACGAAAATTTTGATTTTTGGGTGATCTCACGAAAAAAGAGGACAAGGTGCCCGACAGGTTCAAAAAGGCTCCAGGAGGCCCAAAAACATGTCTAAACGCAATAAAACAATGTAAAACAGGCCTCAACTGGACAAAAACAGGTTCAAGAGTCCAAAACCCTAGCAGGATAGCCAATCAGGGTGAAAACCCCCTAATTTTCAAGCTTAAAAAGGCTCTGAGGGGTCACTTTCAATTCATTTTCACACATAGCCCTCTAGCAATTTTGAGATTTGAGCTCTGACCTCCTGACGAGATGGCGCAACGACAGCTCTCGATGCACATTTCTGACTGAGACCGGACATACCAACAACCACCCGACATTTCCTCGGCGGAGACCCATACCAACAAATCCACCACATCCCAATTGAAATAGAAAACATATATGATCCCATGGGGAATTGGTGCCAATTTGATGTGAAAATTGACCCTTTCCCAATTCCTAAGATGCAAGCTTGATATTTTGATGATGATTGATCCAATTGTTGATGAAGGACAGGGGCTCCAAGCCAAAAATCTGCAAAACCTAGCTAAGAACTCAATGGTGATGGATGAAAATGGCTAAATATTTTAGCATAATAACTTCGCATAATTGTGGATGATAAAACGCAGGATATGAACTCTTATTTGGTGAATTTCCAAGATGGATGATTGTCCAAAATAGAGCAATGTGGGACTAACATTCATCCAATGACAAGATGCCACTTGTCAACCTATGAGTGGATGGAGGATGTGCAAGTTTTGAGGATTATACCAATAAATGCTTATTTTTGAATTTCAAATTTGTTGAAATGACTTGTAAGAGGGAATGGAAAATGCAATAAATGCCACTTGGCTCAAGGCAAAGGACATGTAAGATGAAGTTATTGCCTTGTTGGATGTACATGTTGACTTGGAATTTTTGAATTCAAAGAAAGGGAATATTCCAAAAGATGCCTTGTGAGGAAAATAGAGATTTAATAAATGAATTAAATCTATTTTCATCTGCAACTTGCATAATCTAGAGGATGTGACATGAAATGAGATTAAATTAATCATGGGTTAATTAATTTAATGAGAGAGGTTAGATGATGTGACCTATTTGACTCAAATTTATGGATTTACTTAAATCAAATAAGAGAGGAATATGACAAGAGATTAATTAAATAAAGATTTTGATTTAATTAAAATAGATGGTGTTAGATAAAATTAAATAATGTTTTAATTTATTTAATTTAATGGATAGGATTTAGAGATTTAATCAAATAAAATTAATTATTTAATTAAATAGGGATAATTAGATCAGATGGATTGATTTAATTAACAAAAGTTATGACTTACTCAGATAAGATGACATTTTAATTAAGAGATGAATATTGGATGAATTTAACTCCATATGAGATTTGATAAATGGTTAGACCGAGGGATGATTCAGATGAAACGTGTTAGTAGGTCGACTCCATGCACAATGTCAATTGGCATATTTCATTACGTCTGTGACATGGCCCGTAGGGTCATTTTAAAGTGCCAATGGCGCGCAATCAAACAAGAATCTTCAAACTACCACTCAATAGAAAAGTGCACCGTGGCGGCGCGCTTTGGTATTTTGTGTGCCCCAACGTCGCAATTTGAAAAAAATTCAAACTACGATGCCTTCACATATAGCGATGCTGGAGTGATTTCTTGGACATTCGACATGAAATTTTTCAAATTTTAACATGTTGACCCTTCCTGATGCAGGACACAGTGAGGGATCTCTATTCCTGAGAGTACAGGTCACGGGAGCTCTTCGGTTACTTGCGAGATCTTAGTGGCAAAGAGCAGGATCGATTACGGGACATGGGGCTATGGCACATCACATACATAGCGCCTGTGTGTATCCATCTTGGGATGATGTTAGCGCTTGCTGAGAGATGGCACAGCGAGACCCCGTCTTTCCACCTTCCCACCGACGAGGCCACCGTCACCCTAGAGGATGTGTGGCGCATCCTGAGATTTCTGATTCATGGTCGGCACGTTATTTTTGATATGGATGTCGGGCGGGACTCTTGTCACACAGTCCTCGCTATATGGGATGTTATCTATTATGAGGGTCAAATTGAGCTTTAGCATCACAGGGTTTTGGCCTCTCCCTTCCACTTGGTAGTTGTGGCTATTATTTCAGGCCTCATTGCCCCAGATTGGCGAGGCCAGTACTTCAGTCCTAGTTGGGGACTCTATTGGGAGCACATGGTGATGCATGACAGGCTAGTTCATTTTGCTTGGGGGGCTGTTCTTCTTGCTTCACTCTACAAATATTTACACAAGTATGTCTACCTCAATGGCAGAGCACTTGGGGCAGGTGTTACACTCCTCCACGTATGGGCGTGGGAGCACATCGTTGTTCTTCGATCGTGAGTCATTGCAGTACCGATGGGGCATGATGATCCCCTTGTGTGGCGTTACAGAGGTGGTGTGTCCTTCACACACACGGGCGAGCATGAGATTCCCTACTAGAGGAGAGTCCTAGATGAGATGCAGGATTTTACATGGCGCCCATACCTTGGTCAGCCTAGATGGGCTGGCGATGTAGAGCAAATTTTCCTTGCCCATAAGAACTGATTTATGCAGGGGTGGGAGCATACCATGGTGGAGAGATACTTTCCCAGGCGCATTCAATGCTAGTTTGGTGAGCCACAGGATCGACCAGATGATGATTACGTGGCCATATTTTCCCACATTATGTCATAGGCTTCATGGGGTTGATACATTCCTGCCTCCAAGGCCATTGATAACTTTAGACAGTTGGTGGCTCAACCATGGATTTACAATCAGGGGCCTATGGATCCAGGCATTACACAGGTGTATAGAGACTGGTTCCTACCTCCCCTATAGTTGATAGTTCTAGGAGCAGTCCCTGCTTGATGTAGGATGAGGGGCAGAGGGGGAGGAAGAGGACAGAGAGATGGTGCACAATAGGATCAGCCGGTCAGGGTTCCACCTCAGCCAGGTCAGGTTGATGTTCAGATGCGTGACTAAAGAAAAGCCAGGCAAAGAAGCGTGCAAGTGCACTCATGAGTCAGGGTGAGGATCAGCCTCATGTGCAGCCCGTGAGAGCATAGCCGCAGGGCAAATGCATCCGCTATATCAATAATCCATTGCATTATTGCGGTGGTCGTGTCTCGTGACCTGACGTGGGGAGAGAGATTAAATGTACGAGAGAGACTAGCCGTAATGTAGAGAGATTAGGCCATTTCTGCGCAGGCAAAAGATAGAGCCGCGTTTAATCAGAGATGTAAATGAAGACATCAGTTAGAGAATTTCTAGGATTTTCTCAAAGTGCACTGCTGGGAGGGAAAGTGCACCATAGCGGTGGGATTTTTCTCTTTGAAGCCCTAGCGTCGGAGTTTGATTAGAGATCAAACTGCCATGCCATCACAGGTTGCATCACTGGAGAAGTTTTTTGAACATCTGGTGAGGAATTTTTTATAAAAAATAACATGGTGACCTTCCTGGATGCAGGATGCAAGCAGGGAGCTCTATTCTCGAGAGCATAGGTCAAGGGATTTGTCTAGATTTTTGTGGTACTTGAGCGATAGGGATCAGGATTGATTCCAGATTGTGGGGTTATGGTACATTGGCACGCAGCCTATCTGCATTCACCCGTGGATGGCCAACACCACCAAGAGATGCACAGCAAGATTCTTCATTTATCTTCCCACCGACTTCCAGGCCATCGCCACCGTGAGAGGATGTTTAAGTAGGATTTTATGATTGTCGCATTCAATGCAATCGATGGGTCATTTACGCGGATCGCAGGGCGCGAAAATTACTACGAAGTCTCGCCACATAGGGCATCATCTTCTCGCAGGATGGACAGATATAGCTCAAGTGGCACGTGCTCCCTCGGCACCTCCCCAACACCGGGTGATTATAGCCATCATTTCAGGTCTTGCTGCCCCTAACAGTGAGGGTGACATTTCAATCCCTACCGGGATATTGTTAGGATAGATGGGTTTGAGACACAAGCCGTTCATTTTGCATGGGGGCTTGTGCTTCAGCTTCATATACAAAGATCTCCATGAGTACGTCTACATGGATGGTAGAGCACTGGGAGCAGGGGTGACTCTTCTTCACGTTTGGGCATGGGAGCACATTGCTATGCTGCGTCCATGTGTTGTTTTAGTTCCGATGCTGCCAGACGATCCCCTCATGTGGTGATACAAAGGCGGTGTGTCCTTTACACACACTGGTGAGCACATGATCTTCTACTAGAGGAGGGTATTGGAAGAGATGCAGGTTTTTACCTGGTGACCATATCTTGGTCAACCCAGATGGGCTGATGATGCTGATCAGATGTTTTATTTCTATCAGGACCAATTTATGCAGGGGCGGGAGCACACCATGATCAAGAGGTACTTCCCCGGGTGTGCGCAACGTCAGTTCGATGAGCCACAAGATCGCCCCAATGATGATTACGTATCCATCTTCGCCCGCACTATGACACAGGTTTCATGGGGGCGGTATATTCCTGCTTCGGAGGTGGTGGAAAACTTTAGGTAGTTGGTGGCTCGACCGTGGGCCTACGATCAGGGACTCATAGATCTAGGCATGACTCAGGCCTACAGGGATTGGTTCTAGCCTCCACTTTGGTTGATGATTCCAGGTGCAGTCCCAGATCTACGAAGAGTCAGAGGTAGAGGGGGAGGATGAGGATAGAGGGCTGACATTCGACAGGACCAGCCAGTTGTACCTCTAGTCTAGCCAGATCAGGCAGATGTGCATATGCAGGACCAGCAACAGGTGCCACTAGGTCCACCACGGGTTGAGGAGCAGCCTCAAGTACATCTAGCAGGATAAGCGGATGCTCGAGATGTGCTGATTGCATAGTTATAGGCTCAGGTCTAGCCCATGACAGCCAAGAGAGATCAGGCGAGGGTTGAGAGAGAGCAACTCAGGGCCGAGAGGGATCAGGCCATACAAAGGAGACAGGCTGCAGAGCTACAAGCAGCCACAGAGCTAGGTAGAAGACAATAGCTAGAGAGCATGGCAGCCTCCTCCCAGGGTACAGTGTCGGTTCGATCATATAGGGATGTCGTCCAAGAGGCCAAGTACTATTGTAGGAATTATCATGAGGCTGTACCTAGAGGAGGACGGGTCCCAGAGTATGCAAAGCGGACCAGCTATAGACCAACAGAGGGTCACGGTGACAGGGGTGAGAGCAGTATCCATGGGGACAGAGCTTGATCGAGATGACATGATAATTTTTGTGCCTTATGGGCTCATTTTTGATAGCCCGATGGGCCTTTTGTACTGATTGACATACATGTATAGTGATCCGATTTTTTTTTGTACTATGACAGTTGCGTTATTGATGATATATATATGAGCCGATGATGATTTTGATGTGATGTGATGTGTACTCTTTATTTGTGCATGGATGATTTTAATTTTATATGTTGTGCAATGATGCTTTGATGGATGCATTTATTTATGATGATATTATGCAGTGATTATGACTAACAGATCTATATTATTTTAACCTATGATATGCAAAATGTGATGTGCAATGATGTTGTTTATATGATGATCTATTTTATGTTGATGCAAATGGTGATGTGATATGTGATATGAAATGTAATATGCAAAATGATATGAGAATGATCTATGGTGTACGCGTGAAATGATATGTGAATAATGATTATATATGTGAGATGATTATGGATGGATGTATGCTTTGTATGTGATGAATTATTTATGCTTATGTGGAATACAATGAATGATTTATGATGCTATTTTATGAGATGAAATGGATGATGTAATGTGAATGCAATGATCGTGATATGATGCCAATAAGATGGTTTTATGTAATGCAAATGAGATGGTTTTTTAAGATGCATAGAATAAAAACTGCTATTATCCTAAACATATTAACTGATGATGTAATGTATGTGATGCCTTTAATAGGATGCAATGGTATGTTAATGTAAAGTGATATAATGATGCGTAGTGTAATATGAACGTAATGTGTGCAATGGATTATCAATGATGCTTATGTGCTTATTTGATATGATTATACAATAGGTGGTAATGTGAAATGGTTATGAAATGCAAATGAATGTTATGCGATGATTGATGTAATGCGATGCAATGTAATGGATGAAATGCAATGAAATGGATGCACCTATCTATGACGAATGCCTATGATAACATTGTTTATATGATGATGGGAATGCAATGCATGTGTTTCCTACATGATATGTTTATGCAATATGCTAATGATCTGTGGATGTAGGATTGATGACGATGATGATGATGATAATGAATTGTCATAGTACCTTGTTAGTGCGATGATGAAGAAGAGAAGTCATTTCAACAAGACACAAGATGATGAAAAATGCAAATGATAATGATGATGATGATTACTTGCCGATAAATTGGGATTTTCAAAGGATTGATTTCCTTATGTTTGATAAAACATGTAGTACGATGCATCAAGGTATCGAAAACCAGAATGGCATTGTACCTAGTGTGATGGACTTTGACTTGACAAGCAGATAGGAGTATCCTTGTTCACACCTGGCATACAAAAACCTTGCTAGGATGTACTTTAGAAGTTTCAAAAACCTCAGACCAAAACACGGAAAGGTAAACCTATCAATGCAATAGTCAACAAGTTGTCCTAGACCTCCTCCATACATACCTAACAACGCAAGTATTCACCAAGGTTATATTACAAGAATGTCCAACAAGCATAGTAGACAAAAAGATAATGATAGTTGCCCCATTCCTATTTCTCTAAATCCTCTGTTCAGATATCATCGAGAATTCCTTGGAATGAGCGCAATAAGATAAGTCAAAAGATAAAGACAAAGTAAACAAACAAGCTGATGCTCTTCAATACCGCTAGCCAAAGGAGGATGTGTTTTCTAAGGATAAGAACCAAAACTTATTGCCAAAAGATAATGCCCATTGTAGGAAGGATTCATCCTAGGACATATTAGTGGATGGCGGCACATCATTTCGTTTATCTAAAGCATTCTAAAAGATGTTTGATATGCGACCAATTGGATGATGAGTTACCTATACCAAGAGTTGACCAACTTGTTTATGTACTGACTTAGACCTAAGACTTTGACGATTTGAGTTTTCACTTTTTGACTTGCTAGACTTGTTTCTGATTGTCTTACCAAAGATTGATGATGACAATCATTTATTATGCATGATGTTATTGTGGGTGCAAGTGAGATGAGATAGATGGATTTTTTCAAATATTTGGATGTTTTTGACATTTTTGAGATGTTTTGAGGCTATTTTTTTTGGTATTTTTCGAGATTTTCAAATGTTCTGATTTTCTGATGCTTTGGGGGTTTTCTGAGATTTTGACCAAGAGACTAACCTAAAGACCTATCCTAGGGGCCTCAGGGGCTGATCAATAGATTAGCCTTTGCCTACGCACATACGATACTCACTTAGTTTGACTGATGACTTGACCGGGATGATGATGAAGATATACATGATGAGATGTCATATTATGATCTAACTTCCTATAGGACTGAAGCTAAATGTCTTAGGGGATGATCAAAGATCAACCTTGCCTACATTTAAGTTCGTAGAGACTCCATGCGCCGACTAGATGCGACCCTGTTTTGACCTTTGACTAATGTTTTGACATATTTTTTGATTTTGATATGTTTTGATGTTTTTGAATTTTAATTTTTGAATGTTTTGGATTTTGATTTTGAGGATTTTTGAAGATATACACTTAATCTGATCCGACAACAACATGGCTACTGGGGTAGGATGCTTATAGACTACTCGATGAAGGCAGGACAACCGACCTTGAGGATGGGTTGAGTAGTACTAGGAAGGATTATGATACTTAAACAAGACCAAGCTATGATGCAGATGCGAAAGTGGGATGAGTGAATGAGCAGAGATATGGAATGTAAATGATGATGGAAATGCAATGGATGGATGATGTAGAACAAGTCGTGAAGATTCTGGTGGATGGAAAGTGCTTATTTACATAAGGTGCCTGTTTTTGAGGTTTTCACCAAGGTATTTGTCCAAAGTGCCACCGAAGTGGTTTTCACTAGAGGATGATTTTTCTTTACTATTTTCAATCCATTTTCTGATTTTTTGGATTTTTGCTTTTAAATTTTTTGTTGTCACCAAGCACACCTCGTTTGCCGTGTTACCACGGGTGACCATTTTTTCGTTGATATTTTTTGATTTTTTATTTTTGGTTCTATACCTTGAAAGATTTCAAGCATAAAACTTTTTGAGATGGGAGCTATTCATGGGCTCCTGCAGAGGTTCCTCTTCGGGTGTTGATAATTGATATGCCCCTGACTTGTAACTTGCTATGATGACAAAAGGTCCCAACCAATTAGGTTCAAATTTTCCTTTGTTGCTTGGGTTTGGGACATTCTTCTGATTCTCTTTTAATACCAGTTCTCCGACTTGGAAAGTCCTGCTTTTGATTTTCTTATTGTAGCTCTATTTGAGTCTATTTTGATAGACTTGCAAATGATTCAAAGCATCTATCCATTGCTCATCCAGTAGGTCCAGCTCATTCAATCTTGACACTCGGTACTCTTCTGTGATAAGGTTTTGCAGTGATATCCTGAGTGATGGGATCTCAATCTCAATGGGGATTACTACTTCTGATCCGTAGACCAAGGAGAAAGGGGTGGCACTAGTGGGTGTGCGGATACTGGTTCGATAGGCCCAAAGGGTGGGATTAAGCTATAAATTCTAGTCATGACCTACATCATTGACTGTCTTCTTGAGGATTTTCACGACCTGCATCATTGACTGTCTTCTTGAGGATTTTCAGAATGGTTTTGTTTGTAGCTTTTGCTTGGCCATTGCCTTGGGGATAGTATGGGGTCCCATTATCTGAGATAATGGCTTGTGGAACACCATATCGGCAAATGAGATAGTTCAGAATGAACTTAGAAATCTGCTTCCTAGTTATATACGTCATGGGTATGGCTTCCACCCACTTAGTAAAGTACTCTGTTGTGGTTATTATGAATTTTTTGCCATTAGATGAAGTGGGCATGATTTTTCCAATGAGATCAAGTCCCCACTGCGAAAAGGGCCATGGTGTGATGATAGGATGAAGCTCTTGAGCTGGAGCATGGATGAGGTCTCCATGCTGTTGACATTGAAGACACTTTCTGGACTAGTCATGTGCCTCTCATTCCATTGTGGGCCAATAATACCCCATCCTTAGTAGTTTCTTGGCTATGGTCATTCCACTCGAGTGAAAATGATAGATACCATTATGTACTTTAGTTAGAGCGGTTAATGCCTCCTCAATGTTTAAGCAACGTAGTAGGGTTCCTTCTATGCTTCTACGATATAGGGTTTCTCCTAGGATGACAAATCTGGATGCCTTTTTTACAGAGGTTCGTTTTAGGTTTCATGGAAAGTCGGGGGGTATGACTCCTATTCGAAGGTATGTGTAAATGTTGTGATACCAAGGATCACCGGGACCAACGATTTCACACACATATTTTGATTCTAGTACCTCGAATGCAGCATGAGAAGCTTCTTAATCAGGAATTCATACTTTAGAATGTTGTGGGGGATGTCGAGCAAGGATCCAATTGTTGCCATGGCATCTGCTACTCTGTTGTTGGTTCTAGGAATTTTCTCAAATGTGATTTCGATGAAGGATTCTTTGAGGGTCTCCACGAATTTCTTGTATGGAGTAAGCTTGTCATCCTTGGTTTGGGATTCATCATTCACTTGATTTATGATCAATTGAGAGTCTCCATACACTTTGAGAACTATGATGTTCCACTGCACTACTATTTGGAGACCTATAGTTAAAGCTTCATATTCTGCAATGTTATTAGTGCATGGAAATGCCAGTTTGTAGGACCTTGGTATGCAATCCCCTTGTGGTGTGATAAAGAAAACACTAGCTCCTGATCCATGCTATGTGTATGAGCCATCGAAGTATAGTTTCCAGTGGTCATCTATGTTGAGATTGAAAATAAATTCATCTGGAAACTCTGAGACAAGAGGATTCTCATAATAGATAGGTGCTTCTGCTAGTTGGTCT
>VDFB02154365.1:0-11320 GCA_007258455.2 Sequoia sempervirens | reverse complement strand
TTAACTTTGTAAGCATTTATTTGTAAAATAGGAAGATTAAACATATGTTAACTTGCACATTGCACAGCAACTTGCCACAGATATAAGCAGTTGTATGAAAAAAACTGTCTTAAATGCATGTAGGAAAAAACCGGTTGACATAAAACAGAGACTTATGACTCAAAAGGCTATTCGAAACTGCAAACAGGGTTTAAAAATTAGATGCTAGCAACTCATTCTATTATATGGATATTGTATAGAGGAAGTATAACTTATTAAGACATAAGCAAAACCTGCTCTATTGCTCGAAGACAAATTACTATTGCAATTGTGTAAAATGCATTTTCCTGTTTCTATATGTAGAAGCAATCCTCTAAATCATTTATGTTCAAAGAAATGAGGAATACAAGATGGAAAAATGAATACATGAAAAAGAACTCTATGCAGTTATTATATTGAAGAATTTCAATTGCATTTCAAGAAAAGCAAAAAAACAATTTGGAAAACTGACCTTGTAATATGCTATCAAACGATCAAGTATACTTGTGAAAATGTCCAAATTGTGATAGGAACAAGCAATTTTTCCCAGTGTAGTTTGTGCGTGATTGTTTAAATACAGTTGAAAGCATTAATCCCTATCACAAGGACAATTTAGACAAATGAGTACAGTGAGTGACATATACTATGCTATTCATAAAAACAAAACATAATTCTTATGCAGTTTCATTTGAATAAGAAACGATCCAAGTAAGAACTTTTGTTTCTAAGAATGCAAATTGCATTTTATAATTTCTAAATACTTACTGCTATTTGTGCACCCTATAATATAGAACATTTTTTTGCATATGCATGCACCAGGGTAATTCTGTTATTGCAATGTTGGTATAAGCTCTTTAACATCAATCAATGGAATAGATCCCATATTTGCTTAAGCGCCTAAGAAAGTGTAAATAGGCCGCGGCAACAAATCAATACAAAGCCAAAAAACAACACAGACTTGTGCTAGCACTGTTAAGTGCTGGTTAAATACAATTTTTAGCTATTGTTTAATGCCAAAATGACTATCACTTAACAGTGAAAGCGATGTAAATATTGATTTTCTAACTAAATGGGGTCATTTCATTACCATATGCATAAGTTTATTTTTCTACTGTTAGGTAGCACTTACTATTACTTGTGCAATGAAGCCACATGCAAGTAGAATTCATAACTAATGGCATTTAGATACACCCAAGGGAAAATACAAACCAAGGTTGTTAGCATCCTGATAAGAAAGATGATGTGATACATCCAATTAATGTATGCCACAAAATCCTATTGAATGAAGATGATTTGGAAAAGAATGTTACAAATCAGAATCCTTATTGGTGTTTGAGTAATCCTCTTTTTCAAGACATTTCAAGGAAATTGTATGCCAATACTATCAGTGAATAAGTGAAATCAGATTTTTTAATTGCCTTTGTTTGATTGGCCAAATGTACACAAGGATAGTTATAATTATTTCTTTGTTTTAATTATTATGAATATAAATACTATTCAGCAGTTATCTAATTAATTAGATATGAAATGACAAAAGGAAAAAGAAAATGAATTAATTAAGATAATTTGATTCATTAATGAATAAAGTGAATTATCGTGTAAAGGTACAAAAAAGTAGAAGTTGCGGAAAAAACCTCTTTGCTTTATGCTTTAATGACAATGAGAGAGATGAAAGCAATTGTCCAGTTAAGGCTTATATCTGGAAATCGTATTTGGTTGACAGTTTGTAAAGTACTCTTAACACATTGTGCTCATATTTTTTGTAAGGTCCTATTATGGAACATGTTAACAAAACAGTCACTTAAAAGCTTGCACTAGGGTACAGTTCTGCAGTAATTGAAGATATGTAATATTTAGAGAGCATATAAGCACCAAGTTATTGTTAAGCCGTCACATTCTACAATGGACAAAAGACAATTGCATGTCTAAGGAACTAGGGTTTGAAGAACAGCATAGGCTGAGCACTGTGAAACCCAATGTGCTCATGGACATTAAAATAAAAGAAAACTGATGAAAGAAACTATTTATTTCCTGGAATAGCTTGTCTGCAAGTGTCCTTTTTTGGAACCATGACAACCTTTGCCCTGTCACTATAAACTCTTCTGCAGCGAAGACACATCGACACACACATATATGTATACATATGTATATATATGTATAGATACATCCATGTAAAGACAGATTAATGCATCGATGGGCATAAACATATATGCATCCATGTGATTAAATGCATATACACATAGATGCATCTATACAGATATACATATATGCATAAATACATGTATGCATAGATATATCTAGAGTCACATGCATATATGCATACATGCATCTACAAATGTCTACATAGATCTGCACATAGGTAAATGCTAATGCACATAGAAACATGCATACATACATACATGCACTGACAAAAACAACACACGCAAAGTAATAGAAATGCATACCGAGTAACTTAACTCTATATTAAATGACCAAAGTACCCTGGCCACGCGTGGCCTCCAAACCATCCCACCGCCTTCACCTCGAGCCACATGCCATTCAATGCATTTAATTTTTTATTCACACATTACGTACGTCTACCCGCCACCTTGATAAACTATGCCTTTGCTTAATTTTAATTAATCAATTTTTGCGATTGCAGTTTCCTGATATTTTAATGCATTTAATCTGCATTCATGGATAACGTACCTCTAGCCGCCACCTTTTAAACTATGGCTTTGCTTAAATTTATTCAATCAATTTATGCGTTCGCATTTTCCCGAATTTTTTAAAACGAAAATGATTTTTAAAGCTACTCAGACGAATAGAAAAATAGATAAATGCTAATTTCCCAATTTTTAAAATAGCTCTCCAAATTCAAACTATACAAAAAAATAAGTAGTATGTTAAATGGCGAAATGTGATTGGTCAATGCTGGTGGTTAAATGCATTCTGGGCGAATGCATAAGTATACCTGCCTACCAGCAGAAACTAATAAAATCATTTCAACCAAATGCATAAGTATTCTTGCCTTGACACTACAGGCCAATAAAATTGTCACGATACAAAACAGTTTATCTAAGTGAGTGCTATTAGGTTTGTTATCTTGAATTTCAAACTGCTTTGACATTAATGCATTTTATTTGCTGCTAGAATATGGAGATTCCTTTATTTAATGAGAGTCTAGAACAAGATGACATATACAAATAAATTTAAGCAAAGACACAGGCTAGAAAACTGACAACTTTTACCAATAAAAAGTGGACGTTTATAGTGACAGAGCAAACGAACTTGTGCTCATTGAATGAATACCAAGAAATAAGCTACTCAAGGCAACAAATTACTTGTTTTATTTATTTTTCTTCATTTTATCCCAGAAGTACAAGTTGGGTTTCACAATGCATGAAAACACATTTGTGCAAACAACTAGCAAAATTATAATTGCAATTGATGACAGTGATAGTGCTATGGATACTAATAGTTCAAACATCAAAATACACCAGCTATAAATTGTGTACTTTCAGCCACTAGTTTTAATCAAAGTATGCATATGGATTCAGAATCAAACTCTCAAAATAAATGCACATATAAATGTGTCTTTTTCTTCATTTCATAATGTATCTATGTATCCATAAGTGCATTCATGCATATATAGATTTGTGCATATATCTTATAATCTCTTTATGCATCTGTCTATATATGTATGACTGTATCCATGGGTACATGTATGCCTCGATTTATGCATATATGCACCTATGAGTTGCATAAACATATCCATGTACATATGCATCTATCAATAACTTGCATGGATACATGTATATATGCATCTATGGACTCATGCACACATGTATATATGACAACTCATTGGTTCCAAAGCTCTCTCTATAGGACAACTGTCCATTGCCTCCAAGACTCAGATGAATCCTTCATATTTCAAGAAAAGATTCAAATGCATAACACTTTAAATGATCTAAACTATGATTTTATAAGCAAAGCATACAAATACATTGTAACAATGCAAAACCTGACTTTCATTTAAAATGTACAGTTTCTATCCTCATAGTCCTTCAAGTTTCTTTAGGTCTGACTGCTACTTTGTTAATTGACTTTGATTGAAAGACTGCTTAGCAATTCAAACAGTCTCCTCTTTGGTCAGATGCCATTCAATGCACTAATGTTGTCTGAATGAACTATGCACCTTCAGCCACTATAAAGCCTTTTCAAGAAACTATCCTTTTTTTTGCATATGAATAGCCATCATTGGTTTAATTGATTTGGTGTGACTCTAGGCTTGTACCAATTTACCATGTTATATGTATATCGCATAAAGTAACACTAATAAGCTCTTCCACTGTGCATAGGAACTATTTTCATAAACACCAGATCGAGCTTATATGTATCAGGATACATATACACTCACACTAAAAACTATTGAACTATGATCTCTATTGTCCCATTTTCGTAGACATGTTACTGTTGCAATCAAATGTGTAAAGCATTTGTGTCCAAAGAAATTAGATAAAGGAATGGCAATATGTTACACAACCTTGTCTTATGCCTTTATAGCAGTTTTTTTATTGCATTTCAAGGAAAACCAGAAACTAGAATTTTATTCATATCATTCCATCTATGGCATTTACAGCTTTACCAATAATTAGCTGTGACCAACTGTGGAACACAATTAATTCATCAGCCAATCAGCTTGATTGATCACTGAATTAACTTGCGTGAAAGCTATCATGTTAAGCTAACTAGCTAATATGCTAGACACAATATGACATTTGAGTTTCAACTAGGTCTCATGCACGCAAGTCTGTTATCATGTTTAAGCCATGTAAACATACATGTTCCAATTCCATGGGGCCATTTTATTTCCATTTGTCCAAGTTCATTTGATTCCATTATCAAGAGAGGAACAATTAAATGTTTAAATAACAAGGTATAAATGAGCAAGAACTTTTTAGTAGACGAAAGTCATGAACGTTAAAGTAACAGTGTGACAGTCACCACAACACTTAAGTAAACCTATGCTCAACACTCTCTTTTGCATTATCAATTGTGTTCCCAATTTCATCCATGAAGAATATCCTCAAAGATATAGAATTCAGGAATACAGAGGTTGAAGAAGTTCTTCATGGACCAAAGATATGCAATTCATTGATAGAAGAAATGGAAATCATGGATCAAAGTCATAGCTAATAGTAGGATCTACAGGTTGACAAAGTTCTTCATGGATGAAATTGGGAATAAAATTGATAATGGAAAAGAGAATTTGCACCATAGGTTAACTTAAATGTTGTGGTGACTGTCCTACTATTGGTTCAATGTTCATGACCTTCATGTACCCAAAAGTTCTTACTTGTTTATCATGTAATATAGATTTTAGCGACTAGAGATGAATTGTAATTACTTTGAGCGCTTCATTTTTTGGAATGCAAGTAGGGTTTCATAGTACTTTAAAACATTGTTATATTTTGATTATAAATTCACATTTTAAGCTACTTTTAGTATTATTTATCCAAGCTTCTTCTTGAAATGCAAAAGTTTCATCTGCGTTTGATAGGTATTATGTAGAAATCCTCTTGTCCATTTTACTTAATTCATGTGAGCCCTATAAAGTCTGTATATTATTGACTACTACAAAGTGGTCCCATAAAGAGGGCTCTGGAACCAAAATTATGTACACACGTGTGATAAGGAGAGCTTTTGAACTACGAGTAAACAGTGGGTTGCTTTGAGCTTTTCCGTTGCCATCAAAGCATAAAGGGTAGAGGGGCTCTGTTAAAAGTTGTGGTTGTTGTCCTCATAGCCATAAACCCATATTTTAAACTACTTTTTAGTTCATGCATGAGATTCAATAGTGTGTTGCTTTGAGCCTTTCCATTTTCATAAAAGCATAAAGGATAGAGGGATGCTGTTAAAAGTCATGGTTCTTGTCCTCATAGGCATAAATCCATATATGAAACTACTCTTAGTGTTATCTATTCAAATTTCTTGTTGAAATGCGAAGGTTTCATTTGCATTTCATATGTATTATGTAGAAACCCTCTTGTTCATTTTACTTCATGTATGTGAGCCCTATAGAGTTTGTATTTTTTTAATTGCTGCAAAGTGGTCCCATAAAGAGGGCTTTGGAACCAAAATTATGTCAACGTGTGTGATAATGACAGCTTTCCAACTATGAGTCAACAGTCTATTGCTTTGAGCTTTTCTGTTCTCATGAAAGCACAAAGGATAGTAGGATTCTGTTAAAAGTCATGGTTGTTGTCCTCGTAGGCATAAATGCAGACAATGGAAGCATACAGAATATAGTAGAAACCTTTTTCCTGCTCAGAAGCATAAAAATTCTGTCAAATGTCATCGTTACTGTTCTTGTATCATGGAGGTATTTAAAACTATGCCAAGCAATGTCGTAGAATCCAAATTACATTATTCCCATAGAGCAGTTAAGTAATATTGCTCTTCGGTTTTTAGTTTGTTTGAAACAAGAAATGTAAGCAAGGTTTCATAGTGCTTTTAGGCAGTTGCACACTTTGGTTATAAATTCGTATTTTAAACTACATTTAGTATTGTTTATTTGATTTTTTCATTGAAATGCAAAGGTTTCATCTGCGTTTGATAGGAATTATTGTTTATAAGATGTTGTGACATACATTAATTGGATGTATCCATCATCTTTCTTATCAGGATGCTAACAACCTCGCTTAGTATTTGTCCTTGAATGTATCTGTGTGCAACAAACTATGAACTGTACTTGCACATCACTTGGCTGTGCAAGCAATAGTAAACACAACCCAATGGTAGAAATCACAACTCATAGCATCCATATACATTTGTGCATAAAAACATGGTATTGAACACATTAACACAAACATGGTGTTCCAGGGCTAGTTTGTTAATTGTCTTTGATTAATAGTTTAAATGCACACAAGGCTTATTGCAATCATTTTTTATTTTGTTTCATTGACTTGCTATGTACTTAAAGGCTAACCAACAATTGCCTAATTATTTAGATATGGGACAATACAAGGATGAATGATCTGCTAACTGAATGGGGTCATTTTACTTCAACTACCTAGCACTTATTCTTAATTGTTTAATGCAATGACATGCAACCAAAACTCAGAACAATTAGCATCTACTCAAACCCATGCATAGATACATATTGCAATGACTACATGGGCCTACGGAATGAATATTTATGTGTCCTTTACATGATAGCAATGAATCCTATAAATTTGCATATATGCATCAAAGCACATAGCTATCAATGAGCCTATGCATTTGCATTTTCACAAGCAGTTTAAAACAATTACGATTCACAAAGCCATTCCCATGGGTTCCAAAAATAGATAAATGCCAATTTACCAATATGAAATATAACTCACAAAATTGAGTTCATATATCTTTAAAAGCAATATGCACAACAACCACAATATGACTGGATGGCTAGCAAGCACCATGCACAAAAAAACATTTAAAGCAAATGCAACAGTAATCTGTTATATACACACATACATACATGGCTACATAGATACATGCATTCATATATGCATAATTACATGTACACATATATACATGGAAACCTGTATGCATGGATGCATACAAAGACTATGTTTCATGGGATTATTGAAGAGTTAACTTGCTTTCTATATGCTTCCATATTTTGCACATGTGCCTATGACGACAATAACCATAATATTTGACAGTATTCCTCTATCCTTGACGACAGTTCAATGGTTCCAAAGCTCTCTTTATAGGACAGTTGTACATTGCCTACAAGACTCAGATGGATCCTTTGTATTTCAAGGAAAGATCTAGATCAATAACACTTAAACTGATCTAAACTATGATTTTACAATCAAAGTATCCAAATGCATTGCAAGAGTGCGAAACCCAAGTTCCATTTAAGATGTACAATGAGAATAAACAAAAGGGAAAATGCATTTGCTTTAAAGTCTGTACAACAATTTCAACAGGTTGTCTAGCCATTGCCCAAGATATGGTTTTCTATTAGCATAGTTCTTCAACCTTCTTTAGGTCTAACTTCTACTTTGTTAATTGACTTTGATTGAAAGGTCAACATGTGAAATGTGGCCAAGGATAATTATAGTTAACTGTACGTTGCCTCCAAGATTTAGATGGATCCTTGGTATTTCAAGGGAAGGTTTGAATCGATAACACATAAAATGTACAATGAAAGCTAGAAGAAGGAAAAATGCATTTGCTTCAAAGTTTTTAAACCAATTTGAACAAATTGTCTAGCCATTGTCCTAAATCTGTTTTTCTAGTAGCATAGTCCTTGAACCTTCTGCGGGTCTAACTACTACTTTGTTAATTGACTTTGATTGAAAGGACAAAATGTGATATGTGGCCAAGGATAATTATACTTATTTATCTCTTTCAATTGTTATATATTCAAAGACTAATTAGCAATCCAAGTAGCCTCACCTCTAGTCAGATGCCATTAAATCCATTGAATTTGCATTAATGAATTATGCACCTTTAGCCAGTAGTTTTAATCAAAGTGTGCATATGGTTTCAGAATCAAACTCTCAAAATTTTAAAAGCTTCATTTTTTGAAACGAAGGTCTACTTTTGAACCCCAGCTGCTTAATTTTTATGAAACACATAGCATATGCCACTCACAATACCCATTTGCAAAGATTGTCCTTGTAACAAAAAAGCAACAATATGATTACAAGTACAATCAATATAGTGAGAATCTTGAATCAACCCTTTTCTCTGTCTACTATATGCAATTATAAACAAAGGAGAAGGTTTATTCTAGAAACTCACCTTCTACTACTTGCTTCAAGAATCTGCCACAACTGGACCGCCACACGACCTCTTTTCTTCCAACCAAAAGCATTGCACCATGTAAAAAGCTTTCATTAGAAAACAAAAAACATGTCTTTGTTTTTTTCTAAAAGAATAACAATTTATACAACTCTTACTGCGAAGGATACTAATAGCAAAAACCATTTAAACACTACCAAGCATTTTCCTAGATTCAAGAAACACAAGTATAAATGCAAACAAGTTTAACTACACAAACTAATTGCGACAGGTTCTTGGACCACAAATCTTCTAGCAATGAATTTGATCGCTCTTTTGCATGAAGACTAAAACTGTTCTATGAAACAATATTACTTAACTACTCTATGGCAACATTGTAATTTGGATTCTACAACATTTTCTGACATAGTTTTTTATAACCCCAAGATACAAAAAATAGTAACAACAACATCTGATAGATTATTTATGCTTGCCGAGAGGGAAAAAGAATCTACTGCATACTTTATGCTCCCATTGTTTGCATTTATGCCTACAAGGACAACAACCACGACTTTTAAATAGAATCCCTCTATCCTTTATGCTTTCATGACAATGGAAAAGCTCAAAGCAACATACTATCGACTAATTGTTCAAAAGATCACTTTATCACACATTTTTTGATGACAACGGTAAAGCTCAAAGTAACACACTGTCGACTCACATGCATGATGTAAAATCAAATATACAAAAATAGTAACGACGACGTCTGACAGAATTTTTATGCTTGTCGGCAGGGAAATGGTTTCTACTACATTCTTTATGCTCCCATTGTTTGCATTTATGCATACGAGGACAACAACCACGACTTTGAACAGAATCCCTCTATCCTTTATGCTTTCATGACAACGGAAAAGCTCAAAGCAACACACTATCGACCCATTGTTGAAAAGCTCTCATTATCGCACACGTTGACATAATTTTGGTTCCAAAGCCTTCTCTATGGGACCACTTTGCAGCAATTTAAAAAATACAAACTCTACAGGACTCACATGCATGAAGTAAAATGAACAAGAGAATTTCTACATAATACCTATCAAATGCAGATGAAACCTTCGCATTTCAACAAAAGACTCGAATAGATAATACCAATAATAGTTTAATATATGATTTATGCCCATCAGGACAACAACTACTCCACTTTTACCGTAACCCCCTCTATCCTTTTATGCTTTGATGACAATCCAAAAGCTCAAAGCAACAATAATCATTTACCACGTACGAAGCAAAATGAACAAGAGGGATTTCTGCTACATAATGGCCTATCAAACACGAGATGAACCTTTCGGTGATTTCAACAAGAAATTCAAATAAACAATAATAAAAGTAGTTTAAAATACAAATTTATAATCAAAGTATACGAATGCCTTAAAGCACTATGAAACCCTACTTGCATTTCTTGTATGAAATAGACAGAAAAATGAAACATTACCTCTTCTGACCTCACCGTCTGCTAGCACGCTTTTATCGAATGACACTGAAATTACAAATTATCACCTCAAATAACTGCTCGGTTCCGACTCGGCAAGAACTATGTAAATATATCCTCGCTTCGGCCGCTAGGAACTCTCCTCAACACCGCTATAGAAGACTAAAACAACACACGCAAAGTAATAGAAATGCATACCAAGTAACTTAACTCTATATTAAATGACCAAAGTACCTTGGCCACGCGTGGCCTCCAAACCATCCCACCGCCTTCACCTCGAGCCACATGCCATTCAATGCATTTAATTTTTTATTCATACATTACGTACGTCTACCCGCCACCTTGATAAACTATGCCTTTGCTTAATTTTAATTAATCAATTTTTGCGCTCGTAGTTTCCTAATATTTTAATGCATTTAATCTGCATTCATGGATAACGTACCTCTAGCCGCCACCTTTTAAACTATGCCTTTGCTTAAATTTATTTAATCAATTTATGCGTTCGCATTTTCCCGAATTTTTTAAAACGAAAATGATTTTTAAAGCTACTCGGACGAATAGAAAAATAGATAAATGCTAATTTCCCAATTTATAAAATAGCTCTCCAAATTCAAACTATACAAAAAAATAAGTAGTATGTTAAATCGCGAAATGTGATTGGTCAATGCTCGTGGTTAAATGCATTTCGGGCGAATGCATAAGTATACCTGCCTACCGGCAGGAACTAATAAACAATAATATGATTTAGAATAAATCAACAAATTTTATTGTTTAATTATGATAGATGATTAGAATTGGGAATTTGATGATGAATCTACATTGTGTAGTGTATGATGTAATATGGATAGAGATCATATTGTTCATGCGGTTTAGTTTAAGGATAGTTTCCTATCAGGTAATACAACCCATAGAAGCATAAATCTGCAAAAAATTCTGATTAATCTTGATTTTTAAAAAAATTGCGGGCTGGATGATTTTTTCCCCAATTTTTTGAAAAAATCATTGACTTTTTGGTCAATGATTTTTTTTTTCTGTTTCAAATTGCAAAATCGCCAAAAA
>VDFB02154362.1:0-62160 GCA_007258455.2 Sequoia sempervirens | reverse complement strand
AGAGAGAGAGAGAGGGAAATGGAGAGGGAGAGAGGGAAAGGGAGAGGAAGTTCCTTGGGTACCCATTGTTTTCGTAGATGTTTGTACCTCAAGGGGACCTCAACGTTACCTATGCTCTCATCATCATAAGAACATGACCCCCCTTCAACAAGGAAAAATTCCATGCGTTTATAGAATTTTTGTCTAATCTTTTGACCTCTAGTTGATCTCCCTCTTTTAGACATACTACATGTCTCGCTTTCCTCTTCTCTTCTTGAATTTCCCTCACTCGAGGAAGAAAGATCTGACAAATACCTATTTGGTGGTACCTACACTCATAAGGATGTTGGATGAAGTTCTTTCATTGTGATGTGATCCCAAGGTGACATTATAATTAATCTATCATTTCATCACTAGAATTTCACACGTTATAAGGTAATCAAGTCTCGATAGATTGCAAGTTATTGTTACTACCGTCCAAATGTGTCCATCACAAATCAAATCTACTTAACATTTTAACTCCCAAACTTTGTAACAAGTGTTACATGTGACTATGGTCCACCAGCTACACAACCAAGGCCTCAAATGTATTCTCTAATTGTAATCAAAGGACTTTTGCTCTTCATTCAAGTAAATAAACTTGAAGGGAAACACCAAGAAGTGGTTTATTGGACACCTACATGACTAAAAATAGCATCAAATTTACATTTAATTTCCATATGTCTAAGTGGTTAATGGGGAGGGAGTGTGTACTAGGCCTGGTTAAGTCATCATAAGTTTATGCTTTGGCAATAAATTTTTTTTAAGTCATCTTAAATCTTCCTATGTCTGATTCCTAGGGGACTTTTGCTATGTTTTAAGGTAGAATGATTGATGAAAGAGACCAAAGAGCCTTTCTCCATGGTATCTAGGTACACATAGCAGTGGTCTTCTCTTATACGGTTGGACATGATTTAAAGAACTTAGCTAGGAATTATTCATTTAACCTAAGGTTTTCTCATAATTCCATCATTGGAAAAGAATGATCAAATTCTTCTATTATGAAGAATTGGTCTATGTGCCTCTAGTAATCACTATAAATGTTTGTAAGGATAAAATGACTAAAAGCATCAGGTAGGAGAGAATCAACTTTGAGTTCTTCAAATATTATATTACTCTATTCATAATTTTTAAGGGTTGTGTATGGAGGAGGTTATCACTAACAAGAAGGGAGGAGACCTTTCCTTGTGATGGAACTTCAAATTTTTTCTCTTTGTGTTCCATTTTTATCTTGCCTTATGTCTTTGGTCATCTATGGTGTTTGGGAAAAGCCTAAGGTTGGGGTTTTACCTTTGTCTTCATATAAAACCCTGCTGGTTTATTTTAATGCTCTTTGGTGGGATCTTTTAACAAGTACTTTTGGGAAGCGAAATGTACCTTTTAAGCCCATCGTCACATCTAGGTTGGGCTCCTTTTAATTTATCA
Organism: Sequoia sempervirens; assembly: GCA_007258455.2. NCBI lineage: Eukaryota > Viridiplantae > Streptophyta > Pinopsida > Cupressales > Cupressaceae > Sequoia > Sequoia sempervirens. Next base: position 60,717 of record VDFB02154362.1, on the reverse strand, counting down.
TTTTATTTCCTTCACCAATTTTATTATTATTTCTTATTTCGCTCTATCATTATTGTTTATCATCGGGCCTAGCGGATGTCCCTCGCATTAACAAATGTTTTATATTTTGCAGAGGGACAAGTTTGTGTGATTGTAGATCAATTATCATTTGATCTCAGTCATTCCCCACCATCCCATGATGACCCCGCCACACTTTTTTGGTTGATCGTAATATCATGCATGAGCACCATGTGTCTCATTTAATGAAGCCGAGATGATAGAAATACTTTGATACATTTATCGTAGGGAGAGAATCAACTTTGGTCTCTTCAAAAGATTTTCAATTTCCTGTCTATACCTTTTAAGTGGTTGTGTGTGGAGGAGGTTATCACTACCAAGAAGGGAGGAGACCTTTCCTTGTGATGGAACTTCAAAAAATATTCTCTTTGTGTTCCATTTTATCTTGGCTTATGTCTTGGTCATCTATGGTGTTTGGGAAAAGCCTAAGGTTGGGTTTACCTTTGTCTTCATGTAAAACCCTAGTGTTTATCTTACGCCTTGGGTGGATCTTTTGGGCCATTACTTTTTGGGGAGGGTTTTAAAACAACTTAAGCCCCATCGCTTTGTCTAGGCTGGGCCCCTTTTGATTTATTGTTTTATTTCCTTCGCCTGACTTTATTATTTCCTAAGTCTTGGATGGTCTTGTGCTCCCTCGTTTAAAAAACAACTTATGTCATTGTTTATCATCAGCCTAGTAATGTCCCTTGTTCTTTTAATAAATGTTTTATATTTTGCAGAGGGACAAGTTTGTGTGATTGTATATCAATTATCATTTGATCTCAACCATTCCCCGCCATCCCGTGATGACCCCACCACACTGTTTTGGTTGATTGCGATATCATTGGCGAGTGCCACGTGTCTCATTTAATGAAGCTGAAGAGATGATAGAAATACTTTGATACATTTATCTGGTGTTAACACATTATGTAGCAGGTTACTAAAGCATTTAGGAGATGCACATGTTTCAAATCAACAGAGATGTTATAATCTCGGTAGGAAAGGTGATTGATGGTTAATGACAAAGTTGGCAATTGTGTTGAACGAACAGGATTACCGATGGTTGAGATCCATGGTTGCCCGCCATCGCGTGATCAGAAGTTGTGAGGTCTTTATTGATTGTGATATTGTGGGTGAGTGAGATGCGAGTATTCAAAGAAGAGGGATGATTTTAAATCAAAAAATGATTTTGATTGCTCTAAATTAATATCTTGTTTGAAAAAATAAGATATCTCTTGAGATTTTTTATATAATAATAATTATTTATAAAAATAAGATATAAAAATAATATGATAAATTACTTCACATAAAAAGTAAATTTCTATAATAATATACTTAAAATTAAAAAGGAAATAATAAAATAGAAATAAAATAATTTCTAAATAATAGAGTAGAAATAAAATTGTTAAGGAATGAAAAATAATTATAGTTTTTTAAGTTTTAAATTAATTTATTTAAAATCAGAAAAAGAAAATTAAATAAAAAAGGAATATCCTAAATTCACTATTACACATAAAAATTTGTTTCTTAATTACCTTATTTAAGACATAAATAATATTCAATATTATTAGTTTAAGCTTTTACTAAAGTTTTTATTGTACAAAAATATTAAAATAAGATAGGATTTTCATAATAAATGCAAATATAAAATCAATTTAAAATTATAAAATTAAATACAAAGAAACTATAATTAATTTATTATTACACATAAAAAAGTTTTAAAATTAATATTAGGGTTAGAGTTAGAAAAAGGGTTAGGGTTAGAGATTAATTAGTCTTAGGGTTTGATTACAGTTAAGATTCAATTATGGTTAGGATTATGATTCAATTGATGTTCAATTAGGGTTAGGGTTCAATTAGGATTTCCATTGGGGTTGGGGTTAAATTAAGATTAGGATTCAATTAGTGTTAGGGTTCAAAAGGGTTCAATTAGGGTTAAGGTTAGAATTATAGGATAAAGCTTTGGATAAAGGTTAGGATTAGGATTGGGGGATTATGACTCAACTAGGGTGAGGGTTAGAATTCAATTAGGGTTAGGGCTACGATTAATTTCAAGCTAGGGTAAGGGTTAAATTAGCACTAGGTTTTAATAAGGTTTAGGATTCAATTAGTATTACAATTAGAATTAGGGTCACCATTAGAATTAGGGTTAGTATTAAAATTATAATTATGAATAGAGTTTGAATTATAGCTAGGGTTAGAATTAAAATTAGGGTTATAATTAGGTTAGGGTTATAATTAAGATAAGCTTTTGGGTTAGAATTCAATTAGGGTTAGGTTTAAGTTTAGGATTAAAATTTAATTAGGGTTAGGGTTCAATTGGAGTTAGGATTCAATTAGGGCTCTAAGATAAATCTTGGAGTCAACATTAGGGTGAAGGTTGGGGTTAGGGTTAGGGTTTCAAAATGAATCTTGGGGTCAACATTAGGGTTAGAATTAGGATTAGGGTTTGAGTTATGGTTTGGGTTTAATTAGGGTTATAGTTCAATTATGGTCAGGGTTAGGATAGGGTTCAATTAGGGTTGTGGTTAGCGTTAGCGTTATAGGATAAAACATGGGGTAAAGTTTAGGGTTGGGGTTGGGGTTAGGGTTAGAATTCAAGTAGGGTTAGGTTACGATTCAATTAGGGTTCAATACAATTAGGGTTAGGGTTAGGGTTAATGTTAGGTTAGGGTAATAGTTCAACTAGGGATTTAGGGTTAAGGTTTTGATTATGGTTCAACATTAGGGTTATGGTTAGGATTATAGTTCAATTAGGGTTTTGATTAGGAGCTACAAGTTAATATTAGGGTTAGGGTTGGAGATTAATTAGTATTAGGGTTAGGGAATTATTAAAGTTAAGATTCAACTATGGTTAGGTTAGGATTCAATTGATGTTTAAAATTAGGGTTAAGGTTTTAGGATAAAGTTTGGGATCAAGGTAAGGGTTGGGGTTAGAATACAACTAGGATTAGAGTTAGGGTTACAATTACGGTAAGGGTTAATATTCAGTTAGGATTTAATTAGCATTAAGATTAGGGTTTATATTCAATTAGGATTAGGGTTAAACTAGGGTTAAGATTAGGTTAGGTGTTATAGGATAAAGCTTTGGGAAAAGGTTAGGATTAAGGTTGGGGTTAGGGTTAGGACTCAACTAAGGTTAGGGTTCAATTAATTTTAGGAACAATTAGGGATAGGGCTAGGATTAATTTTAGGCTAGGGTAAGGGTTCAAGTAGGGTTAGGTTTTAATAAGGGTTAGGGTTAGGGTTCAATTAGTATTACAATTAAAATTAGGGTTAGGGTTTAATTAGTGATATGATAATGGTTAAGGTTTAATTAGTGATATGATAACAGTTAGGGTTTAATGTAGGTTAGAGTTAGAGTGTAATTAGGATTACGGTTTGGGTTCAATTATGGTTAAGGGTTCAAGTAGGATAATGATTAGGGTTAGAGTGTAATTATGATTAGAGTTTGGGTTCAATTAGGGTTACAAAATAAATATTTTATGTTAGTTGTAGGGTTAGGGTTAAATTAGCATTAGGTTAGAATTAGGTTTAATGTTAGGATTACAATTAAGGTTCACTTAGCATTAGGGTTCAATTGTAGTATGGTTAGGGTTATTATTTAATTAGGATCAAGGTTCACTTATGGACCAACTGACGAGGATTTTAAAGACCTCCTACACTTTGGGCTCTGCAATACCCGGGAGGGTGATCCCTTAATGTGTTTACAACCTTTGCACCATTATCGTAAACAACATTAACAACAACAGATAATCTCATTTAATAGCTCAACATAATAGGATAATATTGAATAGAATTGGTTGTTCATCAGTAATATCAACTATTTGGATCATGAGATAACTACAACACATTCCACAGTGTAAAATAGTCATTGATTTGCAATTTGTAGCAAGTGCTAGGTAAAGAAAAACAAAATATTGAACCATACAAATTAGTACAACTTAGCTCAGTGCCATATATCCATTGAGGGAGTCAAATTCATAAACATCTAAGGGTTTATGATAGATTTAACACATAAAATATAAGATCCTTGAGAACATTGCTTTACAATTTCATCAACATGTATTCTAATCCAATACTACTTATCAAATCCTTATACAAAACATATCCACCTACAATCCCATTCAATCATTTTAATTAATTCCTTGAATTAAAGCCAAAACAGAAATCATACACACCACAACAGTGAGATGAACGAGACAACCCTTAATTATCTTATTCAAAATTCAGATATGCATGTACTATGGAGAGACATGAGTTTGAATTAATCATTTCAATTCAAATGCCAGTACTGTAATAAAACATCAAATCCCCATGAATTCAAAACCTACTACAGAAGGACTCAAAACCTAAATTGCATTTTCCTTAAAACCATCAAACTTTACAATTTGCTCTGCAACTCTACCTAGACTCGACAAAAAAATATCTAACTTGCTAACTCGTAATTTTGGCCTTGAAATCCTGCTTATAGAAATGAAGGAGCAAACAAGCATCGGGCCAGAAAGCACACGTGTCACTAGCCAATTGGACCACTTTGTGAAATTCCAAAATTTGTTACAACAACAATTTCCTAGAGAATCCTCTTGTTCATCATCCCTGCTGAGAATCATTGATGCAACAACAAAGCTTCAAGAATTCCACACCAAGACTGCCACCAAAAACAAAACTGTACTCTGTTGTAACTGCAACAGCTGACTTGTTAACCGTTAACAACCCACTCCTTTTTACTCCTCCTCAGTTAAATATATGTTTACCCATTTCTGGTATTCCTCATCAGTTGGTCGATTAAAATTGATTACCTCATTTACCTTGTCACTATAAGGTGTATACTTAACTGCCACCTGATTCGCTTCTCTTTCAAAAGATTGAAAGAAAGAACTGGTGCTAATAATTTTATCCATACAGCTCACTAATAAATCATAATTTGAGTGATCACAAATTAATCTAATTTGACAATTGATGACTTCATTTTCCTGATCCTGCCATTGTTGGAGTGACCTGATATTTCCCCGCTCATCAATTATGTTAGGTAGCAATGTGTCACTCCAATCATCAAATTTCTTCACCAATTCTCTGATCTTCCTACTCAAGTCATCTGGTAAGGTCTGAAAACCTTGTAATGACTTAACTAATCCCTGAGTAGGTGTTAATGATTTGGGCCTATTATTTACATCAAACCTTGAAGCTTTATACATGATGTCAAGATCATTGGCCCTAGGGATCCATCTTTCAATTAATGGTACTACAACCTCCTAATCCCTATCAATATTCTTTATTGCACTTAATAATAAAGAATATAAAGAATGCACAAATGACAATCTATCGTCAACTTTCACTTTTAAATGTCTCAATACAACATTTACAACCTCCCTTTGCTTTAAGAATATTCCCTCCTCACTCACCTTCAAGGATGCTTGTAACTCTGAAATCTTATGCATTAGATGCTTCTTCGAAGGATCAATAGAGTATTCCATTTCTTCATCAAGTAGCTCTAAAGTAGGGCTAAGGGAAGGAGTTTGACTAGGAGACCCTGGTGTAGACACAATAGGAGAAGTAGGAGGCATTGACCTTGATGTGGAAGGAAATGTTTTGATCCCTGGAGCACTTGATGTCTCCCCAATCTGTAGCTCAACATTCCTTTGTTGCATCTTGCTATATTCCTCAATTATGGCATTGTACTTCTCCATTAAGCTTTTCTTTTCAGCCTCCTCTCTTTCAACAGTCTTTTGGGCCAATTTGGCCACATTTACAGTCAAACTAGTAGCCTCTGTGGTTGAGGTCTCTGAAGCTCTCTTTATTATCAACCTCCTTTTAGATTTGGGTTAATATCAGTAACATTCAGCTTTCTCCCTTGAGGGGCCAAAGCCCAAATTGCTAAAGTTTCATACTCTTCACTGAAGACAAAATCTTGCAATGCTGCCTTGACCTCTTCTTCAGAGTCTTGTAAGGGGTGCTTGGACTTCAGAATAGCATTGAAAGCTACAACATCTGCAATGTCCCATTTAGGTAAAATAAAGACACTAGCTTGATTTACTAATTTTCTCCCCTCCTCAGGAGTGATGTTCTTGAACTCTTCTATTAGTTCAACTTTCACTTCATCATCATTCTCCTGGTCTGACCTATCAAGTCTCAATTCTCTTCTACTCTTGCATTTATCTTGATATTCTTCCAATTTCATTCTCCATACTAGTTGTAAGAAGAACAAAGTTTTTACAAATGCATTGTCATCTAGAAACTCTTTACATGCCTCCATTCTTGCATCTTGTACACATTTTCCTTTCATATCCAGATCAGAGAGAACCAATTCAGCTAGCCTAGGAGGGGAAGGCATACCCATCTGCATGTCCTGGTCAGTGACAAAATCTCATCCACCAAATCCTCTTGTAATTGTTCAATTCTTTGCCTTTTAGGGCTTGGCTCTAATGGTGGTGGTGAGGGACTATTTTCAGGTGATGCATCCAAGTCAATAATCTTGATTGCTCCAGGCCTTTTGAACTTTGGACCATTTTTTGTAGGCAATTTTATTATTTGCTTTCCCTTTCTATCCTCTTCTTCTTCATAACTACTATCATTTCTCTTCCTTTTGTAAATAGTCCATCTTTCTGTAGGTTGGTAAGCTGGCCTCACTTTAATTGGCTTGGCATCTTGCTCCTGTATGCCCAAATCTAACTCCAAGTTTATCTTTTTGGTCATCAAGGTGCCCATGATTTCTTTGAAGTTGCCCATCAAGAAGTCAATTTTCTTATGATATGGACCGAACTCCATCAATGGATCATACTTTGGATCCATTTTGTGCACAATAGCCAATAGCTTGTTATAAGCTACCCACTTATCCTTGTTCAAATCCTACCTATTTAGGTCAAATTCATTTCTAATCAAGTCTTCAGGGAAGTTGAACTCATGCACAAACTTACCACCTTTTATCCTTTTTTTTGAAAAGAGCAAAGAATCCCTTAGGATCATGTTGTCACTTGGGGCCACACCTCAAATGGTATTCCTCAAAAAAATTCCCAAAATGTATCCAGCCTCCCTTTGAAATTTTTTTTTTTGACACCACAGTGTAATCCAAGAAGAATGTTCCTTTACCTTTCCCAGTAAGGTTGTCCTCATGGATACAACCAATCTGCCACATGACTTCTGCAAACCCCACTCTTGGTGGCACATTGTATGACAATATATGAGGGGTCCCCTAAAAACCATACACCCTCAAGACAATACTGACTGGGTATGGAATGATATCACCCCAATTATGGCAAACCTTCAATTCTGGCTTCCTCCACTTTGGTATGAGGAAGTCATGCAACTCCTTAGGAATCCTGGGTACATTTACCATTAGCCTGGCTCTCAATCTAGAAGCAAAACAATTGTGAAAATGCACATAACTAGTGTTTTCCCTATTACATGATAAATCTACAATCCATACATGCACCGACAATCTTTCTCCATCAAGCCACTGCCTTAACTCCATCTTCTAATAGAAGAATTCAACATTCTTATACAAGAACATATACATTAACATGTAATACTAGAAGAATGGAGTGCCTGTATCATTTTTCTGCAACTTTGACGACCCTTCATGTATCTTTTCGGCCAATAAAGAAGCAAAATGATAAATTATTGAGAAATTAGGGTGTTGTATTTGCACCCCCATAAACATGTAAGCAATAGGCATCACCGTGTTGGGGTGAAAACCCAAAATTTGGCACAGTGAGTAAAAGGTAGCCAAGAAATGCTTTGCAAAGCAATTCAGTCTGAAAGGTTCTTGGTCATTAGGGCTAGTATGGAATTTTGAACCTCCTACCCTAGCCAAATGAGGTGGGAGCAACTTAGCTCTGAAAAGTGATTTCGACCTCCCATATTCCTGCTTCATCTCTTCAAGATCAATAGGAACCAAGAATGTACTAGGCTCACTCAGATCAAAAACCTGTCAGAATTCCTCTCTGTTGATGCTTAACAGAACCTTTCCATCATTATCTCGAATCACCCATGTGACAGGGTCATATCGTGCAGCCACTACCCTAAGCAAGTCCATATCAAGGAACATATTTGGTACCACTAACTTCCCCATATCATACATCCAACCATTAGAAAAGGGGTGGGGAAAATTCCTCTATCCAAACCACAATTTGAACATCTCTAGACCAGTAAGAGGAACCCTAGCATCAGCTATGTTAGAAAAATTATATACTAATCCCTCCCCTAGAGTTTTTCCTTGCATCAAAACCAACCCCTTCTTCCTATCATTTGTCAACAAGGGCAATTGATCCAGGAAATCATCATATAAGTTTCTACTTAAATAATCAATCTGGCCAGAGTGTTGCTTTGTTGGTGCCATCCTGAGTAAACTAGGGCTTCCAGGTTGCTATTTCAAACTTTAAACAAACTAGGGCTTAACAAAATATGAAATTACAGAACAAAACCTTGCAATTTCCCACAATTCAATTAACTTATAGCCCTAAAACAACTATCGACAAGCCCTATGACAAGAACACAACAAATTTCCCCCAAATTCAAATTCAGAATAACCAGGAGATACAAAAATGAACTCACGGCTTTGCGCTTGCAAAAACCCAAATTCTTGTTGTAACAATTTGTAACTTCGTCCTTGGCTCTGCAACTTCTCCACAAAGATGTTTTGAATGCTTTATGATACCAAAAGCTGAAGAAAAATTTCTTTATTTTGATCAAACCTTGGCAATAGATGTCATGTCCACCATTAAAGCTTACTCGCACGCTGCGCGAACAACTCCAATCGCATTCGATGCAGATTCAAATATGGGTCATTGATCTTTCACCTTGGTCAGATCATCAAATGGTTGCCTTCAAATCAAACTGACATAATCTCCATCGTGGCAACAAGGGGCCCACCATACCATGTGTTTCCAACAAAATCCACATGGGGCTCACCCGTGATATCGCAATCGATAAAAAACTCGCAACTTTTGATCATGCAATGGCAAGCAACCGTGGATCTTCAACCGTCAGCAATCCAATTCATCCAACATAGTCACCAGATTTGTCTTTAACCATCGAGCACCTTTCCTACCGAGATTATAACATCTGTGTTGATTTGAAGCACGTGCATCTCATAAACACTTTAGTAACCCGTTGCATAATGTATTAAAATCAAATAGATGTATCAACGTATTTTATCATCCCTTCAGCATCACCAGACGAGACACGTGGCTCTTGCCCGTGATATTGCGATCAACCAAGACAGTGTGGTGGGGTCATTGCGGGATGGCGGGGAACGATTGAGATCAAACGATGATTTATCAATGGTCATGTGAACTTGTCCCTCTGCAAAATAAAAACATTTATTAAACGAATAAGGGGACATCACTAGGCCAATGCCAAACAATGACATAAGTTGTCACTTAAATGAGGGAGCATGAGACCATCCAAGACTTAGGAGAATAAAATTAAACAAAGGAAATATAATGATAAAACTAAAGGGGGCCAGACCTAGACGAAGCGATGGGACTTAAGATGTTTTAAAAACCCTCCCAAAAAGTAACGGTCGAATAGATCCTTCCTAAGGCGTAAGATAATACTATGGTTTTACATGGAGACAAAGGTAAAACCCCAACCCTAGGCTTTTCCCAAACACCATAGATGACCAGAGAGATAAGGCAGGATAAAACTTTGAAGTTCCATCAGGTAGATGGTTAAAAGGGTAGAGGGGAAAGAGATGTGAGTGAGTGAGAGAGAGACCTGAGAGAGGGAGAGGGGGTAGGAGGGTGAGACTTGAGAGAGAGAGGGAGGGAGAGGGATATATATAGAGGGTAGAGGGTTTAAGGTTTAAGGGTGTATGGTTTAGGGTTAAGGGTAGAGGGGAGAGAGATAGAAGGAGGAGGAGAGAGAGAGACTCTGAGAGGAGAGGGGGCAGGGAGGAGAATCTTGAGAGAGGGTGAGGAAGAGATAGAGGATAGAGGGTTTAAGGGTTTCATGACTTAAGGTCAAGGGTAGAGTGGAGAGACATAGGAGTGAGTGAGAGAGAGAGAGAGACTTGAGAGAGGTAGAGGGGGTAGGAGGGAGAGACTTGAGAGAGAGAGAGAGAATTAGGAGGGGGAAGGGAGAGGGGAAGAGGGGAATAAACAACCCATTAGGTATGCAAATGGATAAAAATTCATAAAATCAGATCTCCCATACATATTTTGTTGAAACCTAGGATTGAACCTCTCATTTCACATGCTTTTCTTCACAAAACTCTTGAGGACAACAACTATACCTTATTTATTTCTCATCCTACACTCTATTCATGCATCCTACAATTAAAAAAGTATCCATGGGGCCTCTTACACAAGCTACAGTAATCATACAAAGTGTAAGAGCCCCTTTATATCCTGTTTGGACTACAAAACCCTCAAAAACAGGGTAACCAGGCTGTATGCAAAGAAATGAAGCTTTCTAACTCAAATCAATGCCTTAAGCCCTCAAATAAGATTCAAATCAAAGCTAACACATATCTTCATGACCTAGAATTGATTTCACATCAAAATATGGCTGCATGTGACTGTACAGTGCTGCATAACAGGAAAAATATATAAATTTTGAAGAAAAAACATAGATTTTTGAATGTCAAGAGCTTGTATTTTAAATCCTCAACCATCAACAACCATTACAATGATCACTTTATTCCTTTTAAAGGCCTTTACACATCAACCATTGAACAACCACCTCTACAACTGACTTTTTAATCTTTTATGATCACATGAAACATAAAACACACTAATTTCAAGGTTGTTAACATCACTATTGAAATGTTTTAATTTTTTTACCTTTCAAACATTAAAAAATACATCATTAAATTAATTATGTAATGGAATAAAAATTAAAAACATCATGAATTGATTATGTAACCACATAAGTCAAATATAATTCTATCAAGAAATTAATATCAAATAGATAATATAATCTCATAACTCATACATTTCAATGTCATTGATCTTCTTCTTCATCCAACTCTTCGTCTGTATCATCTGATCCAGATTCAACATTGTAAGGATTGGTCATATCATCATCATCGTCATCGATATTAGTTTTGATAATGTCATCATCCACACGGATATCATCTTCATGAACATTAACTCCTACATCATCATGATCTAGTTCCTCCTCTTTGACATTGCATCTTCGCCAAAGACATCATCACCAATCAAGCATCCCGGATCATCATCTACATCATCTTCTAGTTCTTTGCATCTTCTTCTTCCACCACATTATACTTTACCAAAGATTCCTCTTGGATCATGTCTAACAAATGACCAAACTAGTTTACCTAGAACCTCTGAGTAAAATACCTACTCACATTGGCTTGGAAGAACATAGGGCTCATTTCCAACTCACTCAATCGACCTTGTATTAACTATGGTAAATCCATTATCATGTTCAATAACAGCTTCTCTCAGAATATTTTCATTCAATCGTGAGTCTGCACTACAGACGCATTTTAATATAATTAATTTGAAGGACTTAAATTCACACTCAAGTATATCATCCAAAATCCCATAGTATCGATTTTCTGAGACTTCTGGATGTATGTCGCTTCTAGATGAAACATTAGTCACCTGAAAGACTGCAGTTATACTAGAATCACAAGTTTTCTTCATGTCATCCACCATTTTGATTCAAAATTTACGACCATTGCACCACATAGCCTTGTGGCGTTTCACCTGCAATATGCCAAACATGTAAAAATTATTGCAATATCATCAGTTGATAAACATATTTATTCTTGGCTGAATTTATGCAAAGAAAACAATCTCAACATATATATACATCAATATAATTGAAAATAATTAAATAATATGGGTGATTAATATATTTATACGTACAGGTGTTTATCTCTTAAACCATATGCTAAATCAATTTCCCTTTGTGTAACATTGGAATCTCCATTACGATGAGCTTCTTTAACCAATGAAGCCACACCTTCCCATGTTAATGCATGAGCAGATTGTTGGCATCGTTCAATCCATACCGTCATCCAATAAAGATTGTTTGCGATGTATAAATGTAGTGCATCCCACTCTCGACCAACTGTATCAAAAAAATTTGAAATTCACAAACGACATATAATGAGTTAAATACCACAGTATATGACCTTAATTTATAATTGATGTATATTGAAGATTAAAAATTAAATAAGTACAATATACATAAAAACCATATGTAAAATGTATTTCGATTAATCTCCATGACCATCTTATAATTACCTATCACTTTCCTCAATCTACCTTTCCCCATTAGGTACTCCCCTTCGAATTTGTTAATAGAGTTGGGATCCCAAATGCGATCTACATGGATCTTTGTTGCAAACTTAGGAAGATATTCACTAATGTTTACCATGGTCTGGTATACCATATATCTCTCCACCATAGAACCCTCAAGATATGCTCTTTGTCTAACCAAAGCCTTCAAAAATTTCAAGTGCCTCTCAACCATCCACATTGACCTTGTGTGTACAGGTCCACACAATTCAATCTCCTCAACTTGGTGTATGAGGTAGTGTTCTTGTGCATTGAAAAATGTCAAAGGTAGACACTTTTCATTTCACACATTAGATGAGGAATTTTTCTCTTCCAATAATTTATATCTTATTTATGGATTTCTTTAGATGACAACCATCTACAAGTGATTCAAGGCTAAATATATTAATCTAGATTTAACAAAATATACAATATATTACATAAATAAGTAAAAATGGCAATTATAAGATGTATACAATAAATTGAACAAATATCGCTACTTACCTCATGTATTTTCCAAGATCATATATAGCTTACTTGACATTGTTGTCAAAGTTTTCTGGGAGAGATAGAGGTAGAACGTACTGCAACAATTATAAAATGATCTTTTCATTATTTTTCCAAAAGTAGTAAACACAATACACTGAAAAGTACATGCATTATACAAGTGTATATAATATACCAGAATAATTACCTTAATGAAGGCATGCCAATCATGCATTTTCATCCCTGACCCAAATTCACCTTTCTTTGTTATTATATTGTTTATGTTCGCAACAAATCTTGTGGGAAATCAAATTTTTTGTATGACTTCTTTTATAGCATTGCTTTGCTGCTCTGTTAATAATCAAGGAAGGACACTTATATTAATTTGGTCTCCATCACTATTCAATTGAATGACATTTTTCATTGCATGATTGGCTTCTTGAATGTCACTACAAATTTTGACAATTTTTCTTTTATCATGCCTTCCATCCAATATTTTCCATAACATTTATGTTATATATTCTTTTCCAATATGCATTAGACAACAAATGCACAATTCTAGTTGCTCATATTAGGGCAACCTACTAAATTGTCTGGGATAACTTTTCAGTCCCTGTGGAAGCTGGCCATTAATGCCTTGATGGCCTTCATGAAGCATATAAGTTAAACAAATTAACGACAATCATTGTCAATTACAACATGAGTAAACACAACACAATATAAAAATATAAATTCAAAACATATCATATATGATAGATAAACAATTTGATCTGATGTATAACCTTGACGATTAATTCTATTATATTCCAACTTCCATATGTGAGGTGTCATTCTTCGTGGTTTTGATGTAGTCTCCTCCTTCCCATTGAAAAATATTTTCAAGAGGTTCGATACTTATGATTTCTATGGGAGGAAGTGCCTATACCATCAAACACCTACTTCTAAACTTGTTGAATGATGAGATTTCATCTTTGGACCAATAAATTGACATGCAAATTTTCCTTTGTTTGAAGACCTACAAGATCATATATAATTGATTTCAAATATGTCACCCTTATAATTATATATAATGAATAGATTATTTTAAAGACATGCATGATATCTACTTCATCAAATTACATATTGTTAAAGTGCAATCGAACGCTATAACATACCACAAAAATTTGTTAGCCCTGGGGCATCATGAATTGTCCATACAAGCATTGCATGGAATTGAAATTGTCTTTGTCCTATTGGTCTGGAGACGTCATACATAGTGACGCCATTCCATAACTTTAGTAACTCGTCGATAAGAGGCTCGACATATACATTCATATCTTTCACCTGGTACTTACCTAGTTGAATGAACATAAACATTACATAATTATTATAACCATTTTACTGAAATATACATAAATTAATGTACATGACTATTGAATGAAAAAATATGTCATTATGCAACAAATAAGACAAATGAGATGCTAATACGCGAAAGAAAATTGATGTAAAACAAATACCTAGAACAATCATTTCCAACATTATGTGCTCCCTCTTTCTTGACATCCATGGAGGAATGCTATTGTTGATAACAAAAACATGCCACACTAAGTAAATAGATATCAACTCTCCAAATTGATTGACACTATCTGCTACTAATGAAAGCCCGAGATTACGAGGTTCTTCTTTAAAGTGTGGCCATTTTTCCTCCATGTCCCTAAATGCATAACCATCTCAGAGGCATTCAAGAATGTCATCTCCACTTCTATCTCGCGTACGGTAATCCATAAATTGCACTAAGCTGCGACCTAAATAATTGTAACATATGTGGAATAATGGGAATATAACAAAGAACCTTGAAAGGCACCTTTTTTGTTAGTTGATTTATTTGATATCTAATGATATGACATTCTGGGCATTCTGTTGCAAATTCATGTTGTTTATGATATATAATATGATCATTGGGACATGCATCTATTGCTTGATACTCCATTCCAATATCTTTCATAATGCCAGATAAATCTCGGTATGAGCGAGGTAAAATATTTGATGGTTATAACAAAAATTCACCAATCAATCTACAACAAAAAATAATTTGTTAATATAAAAAATATGAATGATACATATTTCATCCTTTATTTACCAGTGATGAACTAACAACAATTAAAATAGATGAAAAAAGATGACATATATGACATACCTTAACATCCATGAGATTGCTATGTTTGATAAACCATTCACAACCTTCAAGTTCAACAACAACAATACATCAAAGAGAAGAGTTGTTTGGGAGCCTTCATAAAAGGGGCTCGTATGCCTTCTCAAGTACAGGTAAATCATGAACATCATCAAAGTCATCTCAATCATCATGATTAGCTCTGCCACTAAATGTGTCATGGATCAATGTATTTGAACCATCATCTTCAACTGTGTTTTCTGGCGCATGATCATCTTCTTCCATAGGATCATTAACTTCATCTTTGATATTCATAGCTCCATGTTTGTCCACTTGCAAAACCACATTCTTCGGGCAGTGATAATTCATAGCATGTGCCCTAGGGCACCCCACCTTTATAATAATGATAGACACAAATAAACCATGATCATGATCAAATGATTTTATATATATATATATATAAAATGTTAAAACGATATAAACATTTACAAATTCAATCAATATAAACACATATAATGAACAACTTACCAATCGTCGATAGTCATGGCCCCCCTTCAACGTGACCATGTTGCCTACAATGTTTCTCATTTGTTGTGATTAAAAGTCATCTCGTCTTTAAGCCCTTGCAATTATTGCAAGGACAATAAAATTTCTCATCACCCTTTCTTTTCAATCTAGCCCACAATCTATCAAATGTCTCTTCATTTTGTTCTGGACTAATATTATGTGACATGATTTTTCTTTACCAAGCCTGACTATTTAGATCTTCAAAAAATATTAAACTCACACTCCAATAATTTTTATTCATAGATAGGTAAAAAAATCTATTAATTATGATATTTTACACCAAAAAAATTTGGCATGCAACCACCCCTGCAAAAGAGAAGATAGTCTGAAGTTAATGACCCCAAAAAACACTTTAAAATGCTAATTCCAAAACTTATTAAATTTTGATTTTACTATGATTTCCAACCTAGACTCCTAAAATCGTGAATATTGAACTTGATTGCAAACTTCCTACAACTATGGAGGAGTGAGCGGGCTAAGAGCAAGTGACCCATTCCTAAGGAGCAACAAGTTGGACTCATCATTGCTAATGTCAATACGGATTTATCCTTTTAGTTAAAGATGCAATGTGTCACTTCTTATGACAAGTTATCCCTAGGGCCCTCAACATTGAGAGAGCCCTAATCACACAAGGAAACACACACTAGTAGAATTTGGCAAGTAAATGACTAGGTGACTAAAAATTTTAGTCACAACAACTAAAAATGACTAAATTCTTTTTTTTTTTGCAACTCAGTTATAAATGAGTAAATAAATTACTAGTTTATGCTGATTAAAATTATTTAGTCATTGAAATAAAATGACTAAATAGTTAGTCATTTATTTAGTCACAATCCATTTGAATAAATCATTTAAGGAATCAAGGATATAGCCACCAAAATACTCTAAAAACTTTTAATAAATATACCTCTAAAACTTTTGTCAAAATCTTATTTTCAAGCGAACACAAGAATGGAGTTTTATTTTAATAAACATACTCTAAAACCTTCAAAACATTATTTTCAAGCATAGACCACCAAAATGGAGGTGTTCAAGAAAGAAATGACAGAGAACTATGAGGAGATGTGCATGAAAGGAGGCATAGGATTCATTGTTGCTATCTCATTCCTCAGCCTGCTCAACAAATCTTACATTGTTCCCGCTACTATTTGTAATCTAGGTATTTACTTGACATATATTTGCATAATCTCAAATTCCTTCAGAGGCTTTTGAAGTATCAATGTATCCTATATAGGGTTTAGAATGATTTCTTTTAATTAAAAAAATAAATAAATGATGTATTTCCCTATAATTGGATAATGTGGAGATCTCCTAAATCTGCCCCAACACACTATCCTCTTTGGCACTGTATTCATTACTCAAGCTACTAGGGTTTTGCATGTGACATCTTTAATATCTTCATGACCGTGACTTTTAAATAGATCTTAGTCTTTGCTTTAATCCTTTTCATGGTAACCCTTGAGTTCCATAATCCACCTTTAATCTCTTCTAAGAATGTTGTGTTAAGATAGATTGCATAGTATGCATATAAAGCAAGTCCTTCATACATGTCATTGTTCCAAACCACCACTCACTACCTTGCTTAAAATGTTGCCTCCATAAACACAATAGCATGTTTTAAAATCATGATTGCCAATGATTGACCATTAAGGTCACCACTTTCATCAAGATACAATGAGATTTTTGTCTTCAAACTCAGGGCATTATGCAAGCTAACATTGTGAATTATTTGTTGTGTACGATTTGATTTTCTTGCACATTTACTGCTTTCCTAACTTCCTTTAAGACTGGGTATTGCACCCTCATCTACAATCTCAAACAACTCACTCACTATCACTTGAAGATTCCTTTCATGAGCATCCTTCTATAAAATCAAATTATGCCCTATAGACTGCCTACTTACTATAGGGGACTCATTGTTTCATGGTATTGTAGATCTTAAGATCCTTCAACCTTATTGACACTACTTCACAGTCCACAAGGTATTATTCACTATTCTCCCATCTTTGATGAGTCTCAAAACACTGCTCAAACATGCAATCCACTACCTCCATTATACATTAATGGCTAAGAAGAAACATTGAACCTATGATTACCACTGTTACTTCATTTGGACAGTCATTCCCTGATTGCATTTTCCTTATCTAACACTACCAAAAGCATTTGAAAAACCCTTAAGGTCAGCAAGGGGGTAAGGAAACTCATTGTTAAAATCTCCACTTTACTATGCAAGGTTTGAGCTTTATTATCTTGTCATTGCTCAACCTCTTTTTGACTGTCACATCTCAAGTGACTGTCATTCAGATTCTTACCATAGATTGCATTTACAAATGTCACTAAGCTACATAGTGTGTTTGTTATTGGCTACAATTTTTAGATTGCAAGATTTTGTTATTAGCTACAATGTCTCAATCTTTCTGGTATTGCAACCTCACTAATATGCTAGAGTTATTATTTATGTTTCTACGAAGGCCTAGGGTTTGTACCCTAATCATGCTCTTACCAATGCTTCTGTTGGTATTAAAAAACAACCTTAAATCTTGGGTCAAAAAATTAGTTGTCTTGACAGGGTTGTGGTATGATCTTGGATTGTATCCTAGAGTGTGTGGGAAGCCTGTGTTTGATCATTAAGGTATGTAAACCTGATCAGGGAAATGTATTCTATATAGCATGGGTCTTGCTTTAATACTTTCCATAATGGTTATTCGTAGATCACATTATTATAGTTTGTGGTAACCCAAAATTGCATTCAAGTATGTAACAAACTTGGTTTGTAGTTTAAGCTATACACTTTTAAGTAACATTCATAAGGTTTAGAAAATCTTGATCACTCTCTAGAATAGCCCATTAAACATGGTTTGTGCTTGAATGTACTACATAATTGATATAACACAACCACTCTGCATATCAACCAGAGTTATAGGCTCTTTATTGCTGCAAGAAGTAATCACTCTTGGATCATGCTATAATTACATCGTAACTTGTTAAACTTGAGACAACCTGAATGCACCCAATGATGATTGACACCTACATTATACAACCTGAATTAACTACATTATATGAGTGCGTCCATTTCTATCACAACATAGCCACATTAAACTTGGGTCACACATGAATGCATCCTGTATTTGTTATAGCACAACTATGCCACATGGCCAATAGAGTTATGGATCACATAATTACAGCTACAAGAATTTGTTCCTTGGTTGTGATCTTAACACAACAAAATCTGGACATGAAATTCTCAAAACCCTAAACCTCTAAAAATGAAATCTAATGACATGTTGCTTTAAAATATGATTTTCAAACCTGGAACTACAAATCTGACTTCACAAATGAATTCTGCAAAAAGACAATGACTACCCTCAGCCTGGCGATATCTTCTTGATTTTTTTCTGATTTTTCCCAAGAAAATTGTCCTTAGTTCTCCACAAACTGTCTCAAGTAGAGAAAATTCGTAAGTATAGCAAAACACTGTCACAATAAATCAGCGAACTCACTTTTCTTTATGTCGGCCACAATTTGATTTTTTTCTTATTTTTCATGTTTGTCGAAATTTCAACGAAACCCAGGTTCATCGAAATTTTGACGAACGTCAGGGATAAACTTTTAAAAAATTGAAAATTACACATCAAATTTTACAAGCACCCAACAATACATCAAATTATACATATTTCATCTGATTTTGCAGTCAAATGAGTTAGTGCATTTAGAAATTCAAAACATAAAGACCACTTTTATGTTGTTGAAATTGAAAATTTATATTTTTATTGGTCATTTCCTTTATAAAAGTGTGATATAGGTTTATGTTTTTACTCATAAGGGATGTAGAGGTCAATATTCTCTACTATTATAGCTACCAAAAAGTGGGACATCCCTTCTTGCACATTAACTTTGTATTTTTTAGCATTGAAAACTACAATTAGGTCACAAGAAGAAGAGATAGAAGTTAGCCAATGGTACAAGGATTTGGATAAATGTAGCCATTATCTTCAAGTAATTCAACTAAAGTCATATATAGGAGATATTTATTAGATAAGGCCAAATTCATTCGAGAATAGTCTACTAGGTAAATCATGGTGTATTAGGTTTGGAAAACAACATCTAGATTTGATAGTAATGATTGCTAAGGGTCTTGATAGAGATAGAGCAATGATCTTGCAACAAAATATTATGAAATATTTCTATAATAACTTAGAAAAAGTATGTAATGCAATTAAATATATGGCAAGCAAAGTATAGAATTGTGATAAAATAGGTATAAAAGTAAGAAAAAATTGTGTGATGTAAGTTATTACAAATGGGGTAGCTGAAGTGTTCCCAAAATTCTATCAAAATTCAAATAGAAGATAGCAATATTATGTTGTGTTAGCATGCCATGTTTTTATCTTTTAAGACAAAAAGAAAGCTAAAAAATACATCTAGCTAACTATGAATCATTGAAATGCATGGTAGCCCAACCACATTATTGGGTGATCAAAAAGACCTTAAATTTGTTACTTGTTATTTTTCTAGGTTAGACCCTAGTGGAGTTTCATCTACAAATAAGCATCTTTTAATTTTTATGGGCATGGAAGACAAGTTTCTTTCAACATTATCTCATAGGCTAGATTTTTGGGCATTTCCCTTGTGACTTTTCTTATGTTAAATATCCATGAGCTTAAACTATTAGATGTAAGTGTGTTTACCCCATTCAAGAAATAATTCTAAGGTGTAAGGTCCATGCAGATGGAAAGGCATCCCAACATTGAAATAAGAAAATAATAAATAGTTAAAATTGGTAGCAAGGATTTTAAACTCACCGTTACACCTAGAACAATATTAAAGTAGGTTTTCAAAGGTTTGTAACTTGTTCGTTCAATCAAAAAGCACTCACAAATGACATGAGGCTAAGTGAAACATTTCATGTTGAACAAGATTATTATTTGATAGCTATTGAAAACATATTAAGGTTGGTAGGTTATCAAAAGGCCAAAGTAGAAATGACAGTTGCATTCATTAGATGAAAGTGTTTATATTAAACAATCAATACTAATAAAAGAGGTGGATGAAAGCATGAGTTTAGCTACTCATGTGATCCAAAAACAAGAACTAATTGATTTAGATGATGGCATGAGCTTGCCAACATATGTGAATCCATATTGGGTTAAATAAGGAGCCACTAACCTTGTAATGAAAACTGATTTTGATGTTGAAGAATTATCATTATCTATGCCTTCCCCTCCTCCACTTCCAAGGGAGGTGGTTTATTATAATGATTCTCCCAAGTATTAGAAAAATAAAAATTTGGAAGCTAATATAATATCATACTAGTAGGTGATATGCATTCAAGATATACAAAACCATTTAGACTATTCATTGACGAGTTTTGTGATGTTTCCACTTGAAAGGGCTTTAAAAAAACAATCCCCTAAATAATGATGCAATTAGGTTGGTAAAAAATATAAACACCTTATAACAAATAAATATATAATCATGCATGTGTAGTAAGAAGCAATAAAAAGAGAACTTATACAAAGGAGAAAAAACCAAGGAATTGTAGAAAAAGAAAGGAGGAAACAACAAAAATTTGAGAGAGAATTAAAGGGAAAAAAGAGGGAAGAGGAAAATATCTAGAAACAAAGATTGAAGGAATTAAAGAACTTAGAGAAAGAAAGGTTTGAAAAAGAACATAGGAAAATGGTGAAGGATATGAATCAAGCATAAGATGCAAGTAAGAAGAGGTGTTTGAGCACTCTCTTAAACCCTCTAAGCTAAACAACATGAATTTATAAGGGATGTGCACAAAATATCAAGCCTTATTTATGTTGATCTTAGTAACTTCCAAGTTATGAGCTCCTCTCCTCCTACAAATGAAATCCAAGTTTATACTTAGATTGCTAGTACTTTAATTTGTTAGATTATTATTTAAAGGACATTTTTAAATTAGTTTGTGAACTTTGTTTTATGTTTTATGTGGATCTTATTTTTTTTATTAGTTTTTTTAAATCATGTACGTTCTTCTCATCTTTCCTTGATCATTATAGACTTCTATTGCAGTCCAAATCACAAAGTGGGGACGTAGTCCTTCCCATTCTAACCTAGAATTTGATATTTTATCTTTTTCATTGTTATCTTGAGGCCTTTGATCTTCCCATTTGAGTTGAAATATTGTATTCTATCTCTTCCTTGTTAAAACCAAACCTTTAAAGGTCTCTTGATTCAAAAATATTTGTGTTCCCTACTTTGGATTTATAAAGCTCACTTACATGCTACACTATGTGTTTGATAGCCCTTACATGCTACAAACAACTATTTTAGCCTATGTCATGTGCATAGGTCTTGAATATTGAATCTTGGCTTATTTTCCTTGTTGTAGGCTTCTAAGAATAATCTATGTTATCTTAGGTTTATGTACAACTCATTTGTTCTTGAAATTATGCAATCAAATATTGCACGAGCTTGCCCATTATTATATGAATACATATTTGTTGCTTTCTTGCCTTCCAAGGCCATAACCCTTGGTTTCCCTAATAATTTATTTTAATTTATATTGATAAATGTTTTAGGAAAACTACTATAAATTAATATCTTGTTTATATCTATTGCCTACATTGAACAAATGATATTCACATTTCATTTTGGGCTTCAAATAAAATTTTCATTTGTTGTTTTCTAAATATAATTATTATAATATAAATAAATGCATTTTGATTATGAATTTCCTTTGAAGTGTTATTATTGTAAATGTCTACCATTCATTAGTAAATTATAATCTTGATTACACTTATGTTCATTTTGACATATTTCGTATTTTACCTTGCATCCTAATGTTAAGAATGATTTTAAAAAATGGCTGTAGATCCAAAAACTCAATTTTGGCCTTGATTGTTTTTTTCAAATAAGTTAGTATTAGTTCTTGGATATTCATGATGTCAACCTCTTCAGGCTATAATTAAAAAAATGGCCTCAATCAACTTCATGAATCAAAATTGACCACCTTTGGAAGATGGGCTTCCTAAATTAGAAATGTAAGAATGACCAAGAATTATAAGAGGGAGTTACATTTATCTATTTATCTCCCTCTTCCTCTCTCCCCCTCTATCTCTAAACATGTCTCCTCTCTATCCATCCATCTTTCTCCCTCTCACCCTCTCCCTCTTCTTAGACCTCTATATATAATTATCTTTGTTTATCTCTATCTCTCTCTATATCCCCCTCTCCCTCTCCCTCTCCCTCTCCCTCTTCCTCTTCCTCTTCCTCTTCCTCTTCCTCTTCCTCTTCCTCTTCTTAGACCTCTTCCTCTTTCTCTAATTATCTTTTCCTTTCTCCCTCTATCTCCCTCTAATTATCTTTTCCTTTCTCCCTCTATCTCCCTCTCTACATATTTATTTATTTTATTTCTATCTATCCCTCTTTCTTCTCTCTCTTTATCTCTCCTCTCCTCCTCTCCATATCCCTCTGCTTCTCCATCTCTATCTCTATCTTCCTCTCTATCCCTATCCCCTATCTCTATCTCCTTACCCCTATCTCTCTCTCTCGCTCTTCCCCCCTCTATCTCACCCACTCTTCCCCCCTCTATTTCTCACACTTTCTATCCATATCTCTTCCTCTATCTCCTTTCCCTATTGCAAGCATACAATGAGCCTATTAGTAATGGAGCCTTATTATCTTTAGAGGTTTTGTTTCAATCATGTTTGATCCTTTTAAGTGTATGCATAGTTTGTTTGAATTTTGTTTCAATTATGTTAGGACCGTTCTAAACGAATGCACAATTTCTTTTAAGCTATCACTTCTCTAGTGAGACTTTTATTGCATAAACATCATTTGTTAATTGGCCTACCACTTCACCTCATGTATTGCAAAATAATGTATGAAAAAATAGGACAACTTTTTAACTAATTGACCTTCCACACCTCTTTGGCGTAGTCCTTGCACACCAAGGTGCGATTTCTTGTATAAAAAACATAACAAAAGAAATAGTGACGGAAATTTGAAAACACGGGACTGGCACGCAGGATACCATTTATGACTCCCGTATGTTGGACATATTCAATTGCTTGCGGCGAAAGTGTGCCACGAGGAACGCGTATTGTCTCTGAAACGTGTCTTCACAGTTGTTTTTTGGGGACCATCCTTAAAACCACCAACCAACAAGTTGCTTCCTTCTCAATCACACCAAATTTTCCGCCAGCAAAGCAATTTTTGCTTCCTCATTTCTTCGAAGCCGCGCCCCTCCATCGTGATAATTAAATAATATTATGTGGATGACATTTTACTGAATGCCGCCGCGTCAACAATGGAATTTGCCAGGAAACCCCATTGCAAATTGCACAATTGTGAACGGCGCCCGTGATTGCCAGCGGTATAGCTCCCTTGTCAATCAATGCTTCTCATCTCGCTTGAACTTCGATGGCTCTGCCTATTTAAACCCCATTTTCCTCTCTTGCTTGATCTCACACTACATTTCATCCCTTCATTGTATATAATATATTTCAAATTTTTGATCCACTGCAAATAAATCCCGCTAGTAATGGCTGTTTTAGGGTCTATAAGGATTGTCATTCACTTGCTGTTAATAAGTATGGTAGCATTGTTCACAGTGGATGCTGCAGCTCGCCCCTTTCCTCAGTGGAGAAAGTTGTCTGCTCTGGTGAAAGAAGAGCCTCTTGTTCTGCAATACCACAATGGCCCTCTGCTCACCACAACACCCATTCTCAATCTTCATCTTATTTGGTACGGCAATTTCACTTCCGCGCAGCGTGCCATTGTCGATGATTTTGTGCAGTCATTGGCAATGGGAAACGGCAAGGAGGCCTCTCCCTTTGTGTCCACCTGGTGGAAAACAACAGAGGCCTACAAAGGCTCTGCTCCTTCCCAGTCAAACCAAGCCCAACCTTTAAACCCTAAGTTGGGGAAACAGAAGTTAGACGAAGTTTATTCTCTTGGAAAGTCATTGAGAAGAAGTGACATTGCCGTGCTGGTGAAGAGTGCTATTGAGTCCAGAGTTCTGCCGCCGCCTGAGAAGAAGACAAGCAATGACGAGGTGGAGTTGTATTTGGTGCTCACATCTGAGGATGTTATGGTGGAGAACTTCTGCAGTAGCTCTTGCGGATTCCATGGAAGCAGCAGAGCAGACATTGAATACGCGTACGCGTGGGTGGGGAACTCAGCAAGGCAGTGCCCGGGGCAGTGCGCGTGGCCATTTCAGCAGCCTCTTTACGGCCCGCAGAGCCCTCCTCTGCTGCCGCCCAACGGTGACGTGGGCATCGACGGTATGATCATCAACATTGCGGCAATGGTTGCAGGAGCAGTGACGAATCCGTTCAAGTCAGGATACTTCCAAGGAGACGCCGCTGCTCCGTTGGAGGCAGTCTCAGCGTGTCCGGGCATGTATGGAAGCGGGGCTTATCCCGGTTACCCCGGGCAACTGTTGGTGGACGAGACGACGGGGGCCAGTTACAACGCCCACGGCCTCAACGGCCGCACCTTCCTTCTCCCAGCAATGTGGGATCCCACCTCGCGCTCCTGCAAGACCTTGGTCTAAATTACCCAAACAGTTTTTTGAGAGCACTGTATATAATTCTTTTCACAGGCTGTGGAGGGCTCCGACCTCCACCTGGTTGTAATTCTTTATTCATTTAATCTTCAGAATTAATAAATTATTCTTTATAAATAATTTTTTTTTAAATTTAACCCGTGAATCGTAGTCCCTTTTATCAGTTCCTATTCTAAGTTTGTTTTTGAAAACGACATTTGCTAGGGGTGAGAAGCCATAGTTGTGAGCGTATTTGTCATTTACAATAATCAATAGATAACAATGTTATTATTTAAATAAAAAAATATTGATGTTATAGTTTGTTATTCATTCGTTGGATTTTGAATCTTTTAATAGCTATACTTCAGTGGATCACAGTAGTAATCTTTTACTTCTTATTTGCAATCTTTATTCGTTTTAGGGAAAAATATTAAATGGAAAGGTTTTTATTATTTTTCTGCGCATACAAAATGAATTGTTTTGTAAAATAGCAAAATGAATTGTTATGTAAAATATAGTAAGAAGCTATAATGGTTCTAAATAGTTAGAATAAAAATTTCTAAAATCTAAAATTCTTGAATGAGAACATCTAAAAGTATAGTAAATAGTGTTACATTCATGTTGAATTTAGGCAGATGAAATACATTAACTTCTTCATAATAACAAATTATAGACAACAAAAGGACTTAAAGTGGTGTTTGAATTCAAGTTCCTATGAGGCAAATTTGAGTTTTCTCTACTGTTAAAAAAAGATTACAATGAAGACTTTTTTTCAAAACAATTTAGTTAGGGTGTTTTCATGTCACTAAATATATGTAAATTTTTAGCAACACACTAAAGGCATATATTAATTACAAGATCAAAAATATCTTCATATAGGTTGTTTTCTTTCATAAGAGAACATAATAATATGTTTTCCTTTGCCTTTGAGCATAAGTGAAAGTTCAATGGGCATGGAAATTAACTTTAATTGTAATTAATATTTTTGTTTGTTGTAATGCATGTTTCCACCATATCTCCTTTCAATAAAAACTAGATGTTAAATATACTCTTTTAAGCAATTCAATGTAATAATACCCATCTTTTATGTGTAAATTTAGACATGTGATCTATAAAACATATTTTGAAAGGACTATTATATTATGATATTATCTACTCAACCACTATGTGCTAATAAGAGTATTGTGTAAGCCTAAATTTTCAACCAATCCAAATATATTCTATCTTTTCATCATCTAATACCAAGACATCTATAAGTATTCAAAAAAATATGCTTATATTTTAGCATCTATATTAGATTCATAAGTATTGATTTTCTTTCATTAACATGGCTACAAGTTCAATAGTATTGATATGTTTGGATTACTAAAAATTATAATTTTATTAATGAATGGATAGAAAAACTACTTGTATTTTTATACATCTAGTCTAGTATTGAATGTTGGTATAATCAAATTTGACTAGAATGGCTAAGAAGGCTAACCAACTCACTATCTTAGCTAGTAGGAGAATTTTTAAGTGCACAATACAATCATTCATCCTTATTGTAATGATCTACAATAAATTTCCATGTCTAAAAATTAAAGATAATTTATTTATTTTCAAGTCAAAAAATATTATATAAATACTAGAATATTGAATATAAACTTCTACTATGTAGGTAGAATTGTAATTAAAACCATACTTTGTGCAACTATTTATTGTAGCCATGTTTTTTCACACAAGAGTTCCAATTTAATAGCCTTATGAACATATCACCACTTTTATGTATATCCTTATTAAAATTTCATGTTTATGTTGACAATTATTAGGTTTTATCATTTCACATTAGCATTACTTTGAAAGAGGAAACAAATGAGGGTTAAAATGAATTTTATTGACTTTGATAAGGGTGACACTTTAATCAACCTACCTAAGAATAACATTGAATCCAATTCAATTATATAGAATGGAAAAATATGGTGGTTGTTTTTAATTCTATCAACCAAGATTAGATAAACATAAAGCCCATAAAAAAATAATGGAATCAAGAGGATTGATGGTGTTATGAGCGATTAGAGGTCAATATTCTCCACTACAATAGTTGCAAAAAAATGGTGTATCCCTTATTTCACTTTGATTAATATTTGTTAGCATTGGAAACCATAATTAATTTGAAGGAAGAACAACTCTAGAAGTTTCCCAATGATGCAAGGATTCAATTGAATGTAACTATCATTCTCTTCAACTAATTCAATTGAAGTTATATATAGCAGATATTTGTCAGATAAGGCCAAACCCATTCAAGAATAGTTTACCAAGTAAATCATGGTGCATAGAGTTTGGAAAATTGAATTTAGATTTGAGAGTAATGATTTCTATGGGTCTCGATAGAGATAGATCAAGAATGTCACAAAAAATACATTGAGACAATTTTCTATAATAACTTGGATAAAATGTATAATGCAAATCAATACATAGTAAGCGATGTATGGAACTATGATAAAATAGGTATTTATAAAAGTAAGAAAAATGTGGGATATCAATTATCATAAATTGGGTAGTAGAAGTGTTCCTCAAATTCCATAAAAAAGTAAAGAGCATATAAGAAATATTGTGTTGTGTTAACATTTATCTTTTTAAGGGAAAAATATAGCTAAAAAATGTATAGCTAACTATGAATCATTGGCATGCATGATAGCTCAACTAAAAGCTTGGGTGATCAAAGAGACCTTAAATTGGTTAACTTATTTTTCTAGTTTAGTCCCTAGTGGAGTTTCACCCACAAATAGGTATCTTTAATTTTTATGGACATAGAAGTCATGTTGCTCTCAACACAATCCAAGAGGCTAGATATTTGGGCATTGTCCTTGTGACTTTGTCTAGATGCTAAATATTCATAAGCTTCAACTATTAGATGTAAATGTGTTTGCACCATTCAAGAAATACTTCAAACCTATGTAAGGTCCAAGTGGATGCCAATGCATCCCAACATTGAAATAAGAAGGGAATAACTAGTTGAAACTGATAGCAAATATTTCAAGCTTGACCTTCCATTCAACAATATTAAAGTAGGATTTCAAAAGCTTATAATTTGGACATTCAATCAAAATAAAATTACAAATTACATGTGGCAAATTGAAACATTCCACATTGAAGAAGAAGAAGAAGAAGAAGAATATTTGATAGCTATTGAAGATATATTAAAGTTTGTAGGATATCAAGAGGCCAAAGTGCGAGAATGTTAGGTAGAAATGGTAGAGCTACATTCATCATATGGTGATGTTGATATTAAACAATCAACACTAACAAAAGAGGTGGTTGAAAGAATGAGCCGAGCTACTTTGTAGACAATCTATAAGTCAATGTCACGCAAGAATATTTCATCTTCAATCATAAAATTAAATTTATCGAATTAACTTTCTATAGTTTAATATTTTATTCAAAATCAATTATACTATTAATTCTCAATTATTCAATTTAAATAAACTTATGCTTATATATGCATTTTATTCAACTATCCAAAACATAATTCTACTTAAAGTTTTCAAAAATTTCATAACTATATACACATCCATACAATTTGTCTACTTTTCAACAAAATTTTATTCAATTCACAAACTAGTTTAACTTAAAATATATAAATAAAATTTATTAGAAAACTTTAAACAATACTTCTTTAACCTATACGTATTAAATTAAAATTTTGTCTTGACTCAATATTAATGCTCAAATCCGTACTAGATTATCGATTTACAAATAAGTTGGAAATGAATTTGATAAGATGAGAAAGCTCCCTCCCTCTTAAACTGTTTTTGTAATTCATGCATCTGATTTCTTGCGGCGAAAGACAGCGACAAGGAATTCCTTTTGTCTTTGAAACGCGGCGTGACGTCATTTAAAGTTGGCTTCGACTATACATTTTAGGGACGTCGACAGAACTTTAACTTAAATCGACAAAATTGTATCCTTCTCAACGACAGCAAAGCAATAACAGTGACATTTCCTCCGCAACTTACGCAGCCGTTATTGGCGCTTGTGATAGCCAGCGGTATAAGTTTCCTTTTCAATCGTTTTCATCCAACTGTGACTTCACTGTTTCTGCCTATTCAAACCCCATCCTCCTCTTGCTTCTTCCCACACCACCCTTTCTCACTTGATTATACATTGAATCTTCTTAATCTTTAGAATTAATAAACTATTCTTTACACATAATTTTCTTATTTAACCTCTGAAACATAGTCAACTATTATTTTCTATGGAATAAATGAATGAATCATTTTTAACGTTCAAATAGTCTATGGGACAACCAGTCTTGCTATTTTTGTATTTTATATTTCGATCATTTTCCTATTCAAGATGATGATGCGCTCTCCCAACTACTCAACATTATTAATTTGAATATCAATGTTGTTGATCACATTATATAAAACAAAATATCTAAATAATGCATAATGAAAAGTCCTTTTTTGAATTTTGAATCTTTTAGATAGTTATACGTTAGTAGTGGATTTCAAAAGAATATTTTTTTACCTTTTATTTGTAATTTTTACTTACTTTTAAAAAAGGAAATAATAAATACAAGGGTTCTTAACAAGTTGATTCATTCGAGGGGAACTTTTTGATATTTCTATGCAAATACAAAAATGAGTAATTTTTTCTTTAAAAATATTAATAGGCTATAATATCTATAAGTCATAAGAATGAAAAGTTATAAATACTAAAAGCCTTGAATGAGAACATCTAAAAAGAATAGTAAATAGTGCTACATTTATATTGATTTTTGAGAGATGAAATACTTTAAATTCAACAAAAATAGAAAATATAGACAATACTTTTTTTTTTGAAGTGGTGCCCAAATTCAAGTTCCTAAAACATAGGTTTGAGTTTTCTTTAATTATGTTTGGGTGCGTTGATTATTAAAAAATATGTCACTCTTCTTCCTCATCCATTTGAAAAAAAGGCTAGAATGATGGCTATATTTCATTGTAATTTAATTAGGGGGATATTCATGTTGCTAAATGTATGTAAATTTTTAGCAACACCCTTTATATATTAAACAAGATAAAAAATGTATTCATGAGTTGTTCTCTTTCATGAGAGAATAGACAAGATATGTCTTACTTTGCCTTTGTGCATATGTCAAAGTTTAATGGGCATGTAAACTAGCTTTCACCATAATTAATATTTTTATTTGGTCCAATGCATGTTTTTGCCATATTTCCTTTCAATACAAACTAGATGTCAAATATAACCTTTTTAGTAATTCAATATAAAAATATCAATTAATAATACCCATCTTTGGTCTACAAATTTATACACATGAACTATAAAATCCATTTTGAAAGGACTAGATTATCAAATGGTATTATCTACTCAACTACTATATGCTAGTAAGGATATTGTGTAGGACTATATTTTCAATTAGTCCAAACATATTCTATCTTTTCATTATCCAATACCAAGACCATCTATAACTATTCAATAAAATCATACTTCCATTTTAGCATGTATGCTAGACTCATAAGTATTGATTTACTTTGATTTCTATAACTATTCA
This sequence comes from Sequoia sempervirens, assembly GCA_007258455.2. NCBI lineage: Eukaryota > Viridiplantae > Streptophyta > Pinopsida > Cupressales > Cupressaceae > Sequoia > Sequoia sempervirens. The sequence continues at coordinate 30,166 of VDFB02154362.1, read as the reverse complement.
AGAAAATCATGCTTCCATTTTAGCATGTATGTTAAATTCTCAAATATTGATTTACTTTGATTAACATAATTATCAAGTTCAATAGAGTTAGTATGTTTGGATTGCTACAAATTATAGTTTTATTAATGAATGGATAAAAAAAACTACTTACCTAGATTCATATACATCTAGTCTAGTATTGGATGGTGGCATAATTAAATATGACTAGAATGTTTGAGAAAGCTAACCAACCAACTATTTTAGCTAATAGGATGATGTTTAGATGTCTAATACAATTATTTTTCCTCAAAGGGATTCTCTACAATATATGTCTAAGTTTACAAATTAAAGATAATTTATTTTTATCCAAGAAAAAAATTAATTATATAATTACTAGAATGCTAAATAAAAACTTCTATAGTATAACTAGAATAGTAAGTAAAATTTTTACTTTGTTCCACTATTTATTGTAGTCATTATTTTTTAAACAAGGGATTTAATTTAATAGCCTCGTGAGCATACTATTGACATTTTTCCATAGGCTTATAAATTTTTCATGCTTATATTGATACTTATTATTTTTCATCACATAAGCATTAAGGAAACATGAAAGAGGAAACTGATGAGGGTTAAAATGAATGTTTTTGACTCTAATGAGGGTGACACTTTAGTCAACCCACCTAAGAGTGACATTAAATCTAGAATCTAATTACACATAATGGAAAAAATATGGTAGTTGTTTTTAATTTTGGTAACCAACATTACATGAACATAAATCCCATCAAAGGGGAATGGAATCAAGAGGAAATGGATAGTGCTATGAAGGATGTAGAGGTCAATATTCTCCACTAGAATAGTTACAAAAAGGTGGGGTATCCCTTATTGCACTTTTCCTTACTATTTGTTAGCATTGATAACCATAATTAGGTCAAAAGAAGAAGAGTTATCAAAGTTATCTAATGGTGCAAGGATTTGGATAAATTTAGCCATGGTCTTCTAAATGTAGCCATGATCTTCAAGTAATTCAACTAAAGTCATATATAGGAGATATTTATTAGACAAGGCCAAATACATTCCAAAATAATCTACTAGGTAAATCATGTTGCATTGGGCTTGAAAAACAACATCTACATATGATAGCAATGATTTGTAAGGGTCTTGATAGAGTTAGAGCAATGATGTTGCGACAAAAAAATTAATATAATGTGAATCAATGTGGTAAGCAATCTATGGAATTATGATAAAATGGGTGTAAAAGTAAGAAAAAAATATATGATGTGAGTTATTACAAATTGGTTAGTAGAAGTGTTTCCCAAGGGTAAGTGCATGGAAATGGGGGTCTTAAGTGGTCATTTTTTTAAATAAAGAAAGAATGATCCTAGATGAGAAAGTAAATATAGTCACACTCACAATTTGAAAACATGAAAAGAACAAGAGTCGTAGTGCTCTAAATCTACTTTCTAAAAATTAACATATTTTGAAAATCATGGAGATTAAGGGGTTCAAATAGGGGGAGCACAAAAATTACTCCTGTTTGTTTCAAAAAAAATAACATAGAATTTGGTGTGCTCCCCTAAAATGTTAATTTCTTTTTTAGTGTTTCAAAATTTGATTTAGTGAAAAATTAGTTGACACTAGATGCAGTTTATACTTGATTTTTTTGGTAAATTTTAAAGGAATATATTATTTTTTACTAATTTTAAAAGTGGACACATCTTAAAAAATAAAAAATTGAGCATGCTTCCCCCTAAATTACTTGGAAACTTATTGAAAACTATTTTTTTTAATGTGTATAGAATATAACTTGGAATGAAAAAAATGTAATTTGTTTCAAATTTTGATGAATAGATAAAAAATGAAATGAAAAAATACTATATACATAGGTTTTCGAAAAAAAAAGACTCTAGAAAAAGAAATTAAAGATCAAAACCTTATCATATTTGAAATAAAATAAAAAACTTAGATGGTTACAAGGGTAAGAGAGGGCTCAATGTTATTGTGGTATTTTTTAACTCAACATTGAAAGAAGTGCATACCTAATGGAGAGCACACTGAAGATATAGTCATTTTTTTATAATTGACAAATAACATGCCTTTGAGCATTAACATGTAAGTCCAACCCCGATTGGATTCCCAAGGAAAATCCAACCTTAAGAGTTGGAAATAACTAAACAAAATATAAACATGATCGTGTTATAACACACTATCTTAATAATGGAAGTGCATTATAACATTCTCACATTTGTGTGAAGAAAAAATGAAACCAAGGAGGAAGGAGAGATAAGAAGATTTATAAAGGAAGAGTGATATATAGAGATATAAAGAGATGGAGAGAGGAAGATATATAGGGATATATGTATCTCTCTCTCTCTCTCTCTTTATCTCTTACCTATCGCTTTATATCCATCTCCCTATCTCTCCCTCTCCCTCTCTTTATCTCTTACCTCTCTATTTATCTCCATCTCCCTATCTCTTCCTCTCCCTTTCTATGCTCTAGAGATAAAGGTATGTCCTCTTTGCATTTTTCCCTTTTGTTTATGCCCCCTTCTCATCATAGTTCATGTGCTACATATCTCAATTCTAACTCACTTTATTGTAACCCATTTGTTAACCCTTCCATAGTTCATATCCATTCTCTTTCTAATAATTTTGATGTTGTCACTAATTTCTTTAATTCTTATGGTATTTTATCATTACACTCACTTAGCCAAGCTAATATAAACCAACATCACGAAATTATATCCCATCTATAAGATTTGAAGTGTGTTATAGACTCTTTCCTTGCTAAAATTTGATTTCAATTTTTTCCAATTGACCTTCTTTATTTTCTTTCCTAGAGTCAACTAAGTACATGTTTTTGTGAAATTTGGTGTTATGTACTAATATTTAAAGACATTCAATGCATCCACTCTAAGCATCCAAGTATCTCTCACTTCTCAATGGGTAAACCCACAAAACTAGTTTACAATTTTAGTGAGGAAGGAAAATTGCAAAAAATTCCCCCATGGAAAATATTTTTGTTTTTAGCCTAGGTTCAAACAAACAATTGGTTTGAGTGAGAGAACCCCCCTTCGAACAAACCCATTAAATGCTATGTTCCACCATAGTTCTCATTTCCTAGGAAAAAATACAAAAAAAACTTTGTGGAAAGGTTGTTCGCTCGAACTTGGGTTCACTCGAACCCCCTTTTTCCCCCCTTCTCCCCCTTGGGCACCAAAAATCTCTAGAATTTTTCCCTTTGAAGCTCGAGTTGAGGATGAAAATGGAGGATACTTCACAGACCCAACTAGATGATGGTAGTCCTCAGAACGAGCTATCCAAAAAATATAATTTTAATATTAGTTTTGCTACTTCTAGATTCAATTGTGTTCCAATTTTTTCATCAACATTTTAGATCACACTCTATGATACATCATTAGGATAGAGAGTTGAAAAGGATGAGAAAATATTGGATCACGAAGTGTGATTCGAAACGTTGATGAAAAAATTCAAACACAATCGAATCTAGAAGCAACAAAACTAATTTAAGATGGATTGTGAAAATCTAATTGTATTGATAATTTTAATATGTTTTGGTTTTATTATGTATCTATTTTTTTAGTTTGATTAAACATAGGTTTTTCATCGAAAATCAAGCTCTCTATTCTACACATGTGGAAAAATAGCAGATTATCAAAAAAAAAATTTGAAAAATATCAGTGCACTAGATATTGATGTCCTTGATCCAACAAAAAAAAAAGAATTTTGATACATACCAAAAAAGTTATGTCAAGTATACGGTTAGCCTATGTCTGAATTGTAATTGGTTTGACTTCGAAACTTGATTAAGGAAAAAATATTCAATGAAATGCTATGCAACCAATTCCATGCACTAGATATCGTAGTTACAAACCTAAATTCGAAAAAAATAGAATTTTATCCTTCATGGAAAAAAATTTATGTTGTATACGGTGATCATCACTCAAAAATGGTGTTTACTAAAAAAACTAGTTTTTGAAGGAGATGGAAAAAGAAGTGCAATCTAATTCCAAAAATTTTGAAAAAAATATATTTAGAATCTACAGAAAAAATGTCATAAATCACTAGTTTGCATCATCTTCAAATTCCTCAGGGTTTAGCCGCTATAGGTGCCCAAACGTGAAGATTTAGTTAGAAAAAACTAGTTTAGTGTCCAGTTTGGCCAAAAATTGTAAACCAGTATTGTGGGATCACCCATAGGAGAACTCATCTCTTGATGATATATTTACAACCTTTTTGAGGTATTCTTAAATATTATTAGTCGTCAAATATTAGAAAGGAGTAGAGGAAACAAAGATTATTTGGGTGAACAACACAACAAAATTCTACATTACTTAGGGTTAAGTATGAACTTAGAGGATCTAAGCTATGATTGCAAACTTGATTGTAGATAGTGGGTGATCCCACAATAGTGGTTTACACTTTTTGGCCTAACTAGACACTGATATTTTTTTTTTTAACACAATCTCCACATTCGGGCACCTATAGTGATTAAACCGTAAGGAATTTGAAGATGATGTAAACTAGAGTCTTGTCACATTTTGTCTGTAGATTCTAAAAATATATTTTTAATTTTTTGGAATCAGATTGCACTCTTTTTCCATCTCCCACAAAAATTGGTTTTTTCAAAAACAACATGTTTAAAAAGTGAGGCACACCGTATAATGCATAACTTTTTTTCCATGAAGGATAAAATTCCAATTCTTTCAAATTTAGATTTCTAACTCTGATATCTAGTGCTTCCACTTGGTTAGATAGTTTTTTATTGAATATTTTTTCTTTAATCAAGTTTAGAAGTCAATCAAATTACAATTCAGACATAACCGTATAACGCATAACTTTTACTGTATGTATCAAAATTCTTCTCTTTTTTTTTGTTGGATCAAGGACTTCAATATCTGGTGCACTCATATTTTTAATTTTTTTTTTATAATCTTCTATTTTTCCACTTGTGCGAAATAGATATTTTTGTTTTCGATGAAAAACCTATATTTAATAAAACTTAAAAACAGATAGATAATAAAACCAAAACATACTAAAATTATATTCATTAGATAGTTCTCAAGGCTACTCGATTCCAAGTTTGGTTTCTAAATATTCCCCATTTTCATCCCCAACCGGAGCTTGAAAGCGTAAAATTTTAGGTTTTTTGTGTGAACAAATTAAAAAATTAGGGAAAAGGGGGTTCGCTAGAACCAGGGGGGTTCTAGCGAACCAGGGTTCATTCGAACCCTCGTTCATTCAAACCCCCACTAATATGCATTTTTCCTTTTGTTTTTGGGCTGGAAATGTGGGCCCAATAGTTAATGGGTTCGCTCGAACCCCTTTATGGTTCGGTCAAACATGTAGGTTCATGCGAACCCCTAAAACCAATTTTTTTGCCATGGGGTCATTTTTTCTCAATTTTCCTTCCTCCATCAAATTGTAAACCACTATTATGGCTTCACCCTAGAATACAAATCTAGTGTAGGTCTAGAGATATTCACTAATAGAGAGATCACCTTTTCTCAAGTAAGTACTTGTCTGATTCCAAAATCTTCTACAAAGGTCTACAATTAAGTATTGGTTTCCCCTACATTTACTAACATAATAAATTACAATTAATAAAAAAATAACCTCATATTTTTAATCTGATTTTAATAATAGTAAGTTGTTATACAATTATATTTGTATATAATGTTGTTTTCATAATTTTGTATATGAATTTTATTATGATTTTCATATTTAATTATTTTGTATCCTTCTCAAATAATCTCCCCAATTCTTCTGTTTTTCACAACTCTTTTGATGACTGTGAATCACTTAATTCAATTTTATTTTTAAAAAATAACAGAAATAAAGAGTGACAAGGAAATTTGATAACACGAGACTGTGCACATGGGATACCATTTAGAATTCCCATCACTTGGTATCCAATTACTTGCAGCGAAACTGTGCCATGAGGAACGTGAATTGTCTCTGAGACGTGGCTTCCTTTGAATGTTGGTACCCACCACAATTATTTTTTAGGGACCATCCTTAAAACCATGAACCGACAAGTTGCCTCCTTCTCAATCACACCAAATATTCTACTAGCAAAGGAACTTTTGCTTCCTCATTTCTTCGAAGCAGGGCCCCTCCATCGTGATAATTAAATATTATATTGTAGATGACCTTGTAAAACCCTATCCCACAACCTAGAGGATGATGCAACACTGCGGAAGCACAACTAATCATCTATGCAAACATAAAGCATATTAAACATAATCACCATGCATATAATGTATCATCACATCCATATATAGTCTATCATCGCTCCATTTTCAGCAATAGAACAACCATAACATAAAATAAGGTCTAACAAAGTATCGGAGTTGTCAAAGAAAGTCTAACAAATCAGAGGGGTGTTACATCCTCCCTCCTAGGACTAGACTTATTCCTGGAAGTCACAAGATCAGGTAAACATACACAGTTATGAACCACATCATAAGGCAATAGCTACTCATCAGCAGAACAAACACATTCATGAACCAAGAGATACACGTAATCAAATTATCCAACACAGTACTAATTCCATAAATCCAACGCATCATAATCATTAATCCATAATGTCATGATCATCAAGATCAATGAAATGTCATCCAACACCATCTAGAATGGTGAAACAACCAACTATAAGGTCTCAAAGCATAAAACATAATATAATAATTATCAAAGTTTAATAATCATAACATAATATAAAGTATCAAACCAGCTAAGCAATAGAGAAGGTTCAACAACCTGCTAACAACTATCGAGCTACTCACTCCTCGAAAGAGGACACTCGTCTGGGTCCTCATCAGAATCCACTACCACAATAATGGAAGCAGAGGACTGAGCACAAAGGCTCTCCTTCTCTTCCTTGGACATTAGGGGAGCATTAGGTCTTGGCAGTCTTTCTTGCCTTTCCTTTCTTCTTTACATACTTGACCCTCCTATCCCTGGACACAAACAAGGGGTAAACATTAGAATCAAAGAAAACTTAAATCAGAACAATCCACACTACACCAATGTCCATAATGCATTCCCTAGTAGGAAGGATATCGGTGCATTGCGCACTACACCGAGGGTCTTATCCTTTCCACTGGTTTTCTGCACTATTGGACCAGCACCACCTAATGACAACTTCTAGGTAGACAAGCAAGAACAACCTAAAAGGAAAAACATAAACTAAAGAGAACAACACCTTGGTGCTCGGCCTGGTGGTTATCCACCGCGGTAAACACCCTATGTGATCTACTTGCATCACCTATTGTCGGCTCCGAAGCTGCTGCCCTCTGAGTATATCCTGATGCATCCTTATTGGGACACTATCGTGCTATGTGACCCTGTTGGCCACAAGCAAAACACCAAATACCCCTGCCAAAACCTCTACCTCCAGAAGATGCATTGGACTGTTGAACGCTACCCCTAAAGGTAGACTGAGTACTCTGTGTTGGCATCTGCTGTGTCCTAGGTGGTCCAACTTCCTGAGTCTGGCCACTATGTGCACTAGGTCTTGCAACAGAAGTACTGTCTATCTACACTCCAACATGACCACCAAATGCCATCACCAAGTTCTCCTCTACAAATATGGCCTTTTCTATCACTGTCTCCATAGTGTTGAGTTCAAAAACCTGCACACCTCCACTAATCGCAGATAGAGAACTTTGTGTTGGTTGATAGAAATGATTATGATGAGCTCGTAGCCAACTCTGATAACTCTTCTTCTGAAACTAATTACCACCATGTTGGGACTGAATATTCTTATGCTCTGACTATGAGGGTTGTTGCTGCTCACCCTTAGCAGATGCCTGAAGTCCCTTGGGAACGCTCGCAGATTGAGATTGACCACCCTGAGATCCAACACCAAAGGAAGGTGTACTACCAATTTGAACCCCTGTCTATCCACCTATGACCATAGATAGATTCTCTTCAACCATCTGAGCCTTGTCCATGGTTACCATCGTGCTCATCGACTTGTGGACAACATGGGAAGGTGAATCCCACTGACTACCTCCATGACTGCCTCCACGACCATGACCACAACCTCTATCACAACCTCGCCTAGGTGACATTATTCTACACAGACACACCAAGGTATAAGACAAGGTACACAAACTTAAACCTACGCACTAACACATAATAGGTTCAACATTACCCCAGAGCTCCCAGTGTTTAAACCTAGGCTCTGATACTAAGTGTAAAACCATGTCCCGCAACCTAGAGGACGATGCAACACTGCAGAAGCACAACTAATCATCTATGCAAACATAAATCATATTAAACATAATCACCATGCATATAATGTATCATCACATCCATATAGTCTATCATCGCTCCACTGTCAGCGATAGAATAACCATAACATAAAATAAGGTCTAACAAAGTATCGGAGCTGTCAAAGAAAATATAACAAATCAAAGGGGTGTTACATCTTGTTGGGGTTTTCTCTTCATGTTCGTGATGGCAGGATCTTCTAGTTTGAGGAGCTCGTGTGTTCTATGGATTTGTACTTTTCTTGTATTCATTGTAACAAAGGGAAACTATGTATTTGTATTCCTTATTTGTAATCAAGGAGGATTCCTTGTGTTGTAAATTGTAACATTATGTATGATCTATTCATTATTGGATTAAATTGTATATATCATTTTTAAGTGGTGTTGTATTGGTTGAAATTATATGTTCATTACATTTCCATGTTTAATTTATTATACTATGGGTTAATGCTTTGATGTATGATGTTATCATGAGTTAATTTCATATGCTATGTTTTAGAATAATTTTGTAAGTTGTGAAGTTCACATGTAAACGCGCTGCGTGGCCTAGGGATGTATGTGTTAGAGTAGTTTACTTCACTCGTCTTTGTTACTCTTTTTAAGAAAAAAAAATAGTTGTGCTTCCATAGTGTTGCATCGTCCTCTAGGTTGCGGGACGGGGTTTTACAGACCTTTTACCAAATGCCGCCATTTCAACAATGGAATTTTCTAGGAGACCCTATTGTAAATTGCTCAACTATTACCGGCGCCCGTGATTTCCAACGGTAAAGCTCCCTTCAAAATGGTTTTCATCTCGCTTGAAATTGGCTCTCTCTGCCTTTTTAAGCCCCAAATTCCCCTTCCCTGATCCCGCACCACACTTCTTCCCTTCATTTTTCATCTTATCTTTCAAATCTATGTTCCAACACCAATACATATGGCTCAAATGGTTGTTTTAGGGATTGAAAGGATCACCATTCACTTGTTAATATGTATGGTGGCACTGTCCACAGTGGATGTCGCAGCTCGGCCTCTTGCTTAGTGGAGAAAGATGTCTGCTTTGGTGGAAGAAGAGCCTCTTCTTCTGGAATACCACAATGGCCTTTTGCTTACACAACACCCATTCTCATTCTTCACCTCATTTGGTACGACAATTTCACTTCCGCGCAGCGTACCATTGTGGTTGATTTTGTGCAATCATTGGGAATGGGAAACGCCAAGGAGGCCTCTCCCTCTGTCCACCTAGTGGAAAACAATAGAGGCCTACAAAGGCTCTGCCCCTTCCAAACTAAACCAAGTCCAACCCCTGAATCCAAGGCTGGGGAAGCAAAAGCTGGACGGGCTTATTCTCTCAAAAAGTCGCTAAAAAGAAGTGACATTGTCGTGTTGGTGAAGAGTGCTATCCAGTACAAAGCTCTACCTCCACCTGAGAAGACGAAAATCAATGGTGAGGTGGAGTTGTATTTGGTGCTCACATCTGCGAATGTTATGGTAGAGAACTTCTGCAGTAGCTCTTGCGGATTCCATGGCAGCAACAAAGCAAGCATTGAATATGCATATGCGTGGGTGGGAAACTCAGCAAGGCAGTGCGCATGGCTATTTCATCAGCCTCTTTACGGCCCGTAGAGCCCTCCTCTGCTACCGCCCAACGACAATGTGGGCATCGATGGGATGATCATCAACATTGCGGCGATGGTTGCGGGAGCAGTGACGAATCCGTTCAGGTCAGGATAATTTCAAGGAGACGTAGCTGCCTCGTTGGAGGCAGCCTCAGCGTGTTCGGGCATGTACGGAAGCGGGGCTTATCCTGGTTACGCCGGTCAATTGTTGGTGGACGAAACCACAGGGGCTAGTTACAACACCCATGGCCTCAACGACTGGACGTTTCTTCTCCCAGCAATGTGGGTGGGATCCGACCTCGTGCTCCTGCAAAACCTTGGTCTAAATTTTTTGAGAGCATTGTATATAATTCTTTTCACAGGCTGTGAGCTGTTAATAATTCTTTATATTCATTTAATCTTTAGAATTAATAAATTATTCTTTGACATACTTCTTTTATTTAAACCGTGAAACACAATCCTTTATTATTAAGGTAAGGAAGTTTTCGAAACGAGCTTTAGCCAGGTAAGAAGAGCCATAGTTTGTAAACCTATTTGTCGTTTAGAATGTATTAATAGAAAATGATGTTATTGATTAAATATAAAAATATTAATAAATATATAATAAAATATTTTTAATTATCATTTTATTAATTATTTGTATTTAATTTGTTATATAATTAATATATTAAAATATGTAAATTTAATATTATTTTATATTAAAATATAATTAGTCGTTAGGCTACATATAGTGTGAGATTTGAGCTTGAAATAAGTCTCATGCTTGTAAACTACTTGTTGAGTTGTGGGAAAACAAGTTTCAAGTGTGTTTAATGGTAAACCAACTTTCATTTAAGGGTAAAAGCCTCTAAAGTATGAGGTAAAAGCCTCCAAAATCTCACTTATCATAAAATAAAATCTAGATAAATATTGATTTATCAATGGATGGGAACATTCTATTTCCATTTGCAGTGATTTTTGTCAATATGATAACTTTTTATTTTATTTGCATTGCTTTATGTTTTAAATTTGTATGCAAATATTTCATAATCAGATAATGCTTAATTTCTTTAAGGAAAAAATCTAGATTTGTGTAAGTTTATTTCATTCCATTATTTAGCATTTATTATTAATTGTTTAATCCACCCACATGCAACTAGAATTTACATGCACAAACATGTACTCTCTACCATATTAACATACATATAGTTTTCTATTGGCATAATCCTTGAACCTCCTTTACTATATTAACATACATATAGTTTTATATCGACGTAATCCTTGAACCTCCTTTAGGTGCAAGTGTTAGCTAATAGTGGCTGACATCTAATTTTATATTGGGTATATTATAATCTAATTTATTAGACATAAAAATATATATATTAAAAAATCATGTTATTAGATTAAAATATTATATTTTTATCATCACATTTAATACAACTTTCACTTATAAATTTTATATATAAGAACACCATAATTTTAAAATTTGCTCCAATCCAATTCACACCTACCACTCTTAATCGATATAATTCATGTCCATTGATCAAATTGAGGGGAAAAATATAAATTGAAATAAAAATCAATCTACCATTTTTGTTCAATGTGATAAGTATTTCTGTTTTTCTCTAATTGCATAGCTTATTAATTTTTCTTTGTCCACACAACTTATTAGAATGTTTTGATTACATAACTTATCATATTGTTTTGATCATATAGTTTATTGGATTGTTATGAACTTGCACAACAAATTATTTTGTCACACTTTAAAGATATCATTAGAGATTTGCAATTAGATCGAGTACTTTTTCTATATAATGCTTAATTGTAGTTATATTCAAATCTAAATAGTTACTTTTAGGCTTCTTGGCTGTGAAGTGTCTCCTCCAGGGTTTCTTTTGGTCTTGTACATTCTTTTTCTTTTATTAATTTGAAATACATGTTTAATATATGCATTTTTTCAATTAAGAAAACATATTTTTTTCTATATTATTAATTTGAATATCACTCGTGTTGATCACACTATATAAGAAATTCATCCTTATAATTTATAATGAAAAGTTATTTATTGGGTTTCAAATCTTATAGATGATTATATTCTTGTAGTGAATTGTGAATGTATAAATTTTTACCTTTTATTTGTATTTTTTACTTCTTTAAAGATGGAATATTACATACAAGGATTATTATATTTACTTACAAAAATTACTATTTTTTTCTTTTAAAATATTGATAAGCTATAATAGTTCTAAGTAGTAAGAACAAAAAGTTATAAAGCTTAAAAGTCTTAAATGAAAACATCTAAAACAAATAGTAAACAATTTTAAAATAGCGTTCAAACTAGAATTTCTCTAAGATATGTTTGAGTCTTCTCTAATTATAGTTGGGTTCCTTCTATTAAAAAACTTGTTACCCTTTTTGTTCATCCAACTAAATAAAATGGTTAGAATGAAAATTATATTTGAGAATAATTTAATTAGGAGACCTTCATATCATTAAACATATGTAAATTTTCAACAATCAATTTATATATAAGATACATAAATATCTTCACATAGATATGTGAATGAATATGTAAATTTCACCTTAATTCATTTTTTTATTGATATAATACATACTTCCATCATATCCTAAAATTTTTAGTGATTCAATTTAAAAAAATATCAATAACATCCATTGCAAATTTGGAGATATGATGGTATAAAACCTATTTCAAAAGGATTATTATATTATGATTATTCACTCAACCATTGTATGCTTGGAGGGATAGTGTGCAGGTCTATAACTTGGACGAGTCCTTGTTATGGTTTGATTTTAATTTAATTATTAACTTATTTCTAATAATTATTTTTCTTATAATTTATGTTTAGAAATGACTAAAAAAAACATACCTTCATATAGGTGGTGTGATCACCACAAATATTCTTTTTATCAATTTTAACAATTTTAAGAGATGGTACAAAGCATACTTTTTTAAAGTCACAAATTGAAAGTGTGAAATAATGTAAGAGCGATGATCGTTAACTAAAGTAATCATTAATATTTTATTATAATTATTATGTTGCATAATGCACTTAAAATATCTTCCTCGTTTCTCTTGCTATTTAACTTTTATGTTGAAATGAATGATGGCCAATCGTGGTGTACATCATACAACTCAAATTTGTGGACCATGAAATGAGTGGGTGAACCCACAAGGGGAAAATAATCCATTGGGTATCAAGATATTCTATGCACTCTTTGTTCTCTCAATGTTTAATTTTTTATAAATTATTTAATTTGTGTAGATTTTTTTTAGAAAAAAATTATAATAATAAAAATAATATATAAAATAAATAGAGTTTAAATTTGGAAATAAGATATTTCTCAAAATTTAGGGTGATGAATATTTTTAAAAGTTAGATTATATTTTGTAATAAAATATTATGCGTAGTTTTTTGAGATTAGATAATAGAAAGTGAGATTTTAATGTTCATTTATAATCATTCTATAGTATTATGTATTGATTTTTTTTGTAATGATGTGATTTTAATCAAGTTGTTCCCACAAAGCTTTGAGTATTTTTTCTATCCAATAGTTTTATTCATTAATTATAAGTTTAATCAAGTACGCTAAGGATCTTGTTTTGTATCTTTGTAGCACTTTTACATAAACATGAGATTGAAAATTATTGTTAATGTCCTTACTAGATGCATACAAAAGAGTAATATGCCTATCAATGACTGTGTTATCAGATTTCAATCTTTATGTGGAAAACTAAAACATCAATTTAATGATGATGAATTACAAATCATGTTTCTTAAAGGATTAATTTTGGGTATAAAGAATATTGTGCACCTAAGTAGTTTTCCATATTTTTGAGACATGTGCATACATTTGAAGAGTCTTGAGGTTAAATTTTTAGCAACAAATATTCTATAATTTGGCTCAGCATCAGTATAATCATTGTACTAGTTCAAGTTTTAATATTCTAGTACTTTTCTAAAGAATGGTAAGATGAAGAAAAATGCAAATCAAGTTTCTACTACTTATTTTCATTCATTCAAGCAAAATATTTTATGAATTTTATTAAGATTTAAGAGTCCATAGATGATATGCTTCAAAGTTTGTTGGGTGTTCATTTACTTACAATCCCTCCCATTTATCCACTCTAAGAAACCAACATAACACCTCCTAAGTAATATAATAATCAAGTATTTCTCAAAAAATCACTTATTTGAATGTCATACACAAACTTGCATATTAAACATAAAGTATAATACCTCATTAACAAAAACACAATTAAAGTTGAAAAGGCTAATGATAATGGAAATTCATTTATTGCACCCCCTAATAGTCAAAATTATAAACTTATACAAATCCATTTCCATAATGATGATAACGTGAAAAATATGAAGATTTCACATAATTAAGATTTTGTGGGAAATGTAGTGTCTAATGCTATATCTTCCTATCCTATTGAAAATTGATTATATTTTATAGCAAGGAGATCTAACAAAATTATTTCTATGGTCCATTATACATAAGATATAATTTCATATACTCATGCCTAATGAGCTTATATTTTTAATCTAACATACCTTGATATTAAATTTATACTAAAAATAATAATTTAATAGTCAAAGCAAGCATTGAGAATATGCACATTCTAAGATTTCATTGAAAATGATGAGTGGAATGTTAATCAACACATAAAGATGCATTACTTTATAGTTAAGAGTTTAACCTAAAGAGCCGCCAATTTTATGTCTTGGCATACCATCCTCTTGAAAAAATGGAGTATTGCTTAAGAGAACTTAGATTGTATAAGATCTTGTTTTCTTATATGAAATTATTAGGTGCAATTAAATATATATTTTTCTCATTTGCACCTATTTAAGCTAGCCTTGCCTAATCTCATTTGCACTCATTCCTAGGGTTTGTTCCTAATCTTTTGTTTATCACTAGAATTTTATTTCAAAGGAGATTGGTAATTGATGGGGAATTGAGCCTTGAGGTTTGAAGGAGTTGGTGTTTGGAACTCTAGATTGACTTTCATTGTCCCTTAGAGTAATTATTAGGATTATAATGCCAATTTAACTACTTCAACTCCTTGTTATGTGCCCTCTATATAGTGAATTACATTAATTTTTTTTTGTTCATTGCAATCTCTTGAGTGTGCCACTTGGTATATTTGCACATCTCATTGATTTTAGCTATCAATGTTATGCCAAAATCGAGGCCAATCCATATTTTCATCTCAGGTAAGAGAGGAGGGCCATCCAACTACGTTGGTGGGCTCCAATCATTGATGGAATGGTTGGAATTTTTGTTTTGGCATTAACTTTTATCTTGTCCATTACACTTTATACTTTTGAGAGAAAAATTAGGTTACAAAATTATAGCCTAGAAATAAGAGATTGTCATTGTACTCATTATAATTCAATGTATCTACACAACTATTATATGGAGTTTTAAAAAGTGTTTCAATTTTACTTAAAAGGTCAATCTTATGGTATTGGGGTTTCCTAAGGGCAACTAAAGTGTTAATATATGCTATTTTTTGTTTAATGTGATATGTCATAAGAAGCATATTATATTATGTGCAATATTTATATTAGGATTTGAAAAAAATTAGACTCAAGGATCTTCTTGTTGGACTGATTTATTACCATGTTTAGATGATTCATTCTAAATAGACATATATTTGCATTAGCATTCTATCTTAATGGCCTCAAAGTAATTTCTTTATTTTTTGGTGTTAGTGGAGTCAAAAATGCTTTGCATCATCTTGACATATATTTATAGTTTTGTGTTTATGGAAATATGTTTGAAGAATACGCTTGTCCTCAATAGTTAGTGGACAAAAATCCAACAAAAAAGTAGATTGATTAAGAAGGAAGATGTGCTACATTTGACTAAAGAAGTACTAGATAGTTTAATAGACATAGTTGGAGGTTTGAATCTTGCAAGTGGTGGAATCCTATAACATCTAGATGCAGTTTACAAAAAGATTATAAATTTATTACATGAGTTTCAATGACCTAATTTACCATATTTCATAATTAATATACTAGACACATCTAAATTTATGAAGCAAGACTAAATACGAGTAAGAAGATCTTTGGAGACCTTACAAAATTAGTTAGAAAGGGATTTATGACTAAAACTATAGCTCTTAAGGAATGTTATATAGCAGATTTTTATCAAAATTATGCTTTTCCTTTTTATTGTCTCATTTGCAATGTGCATATGAGAGAGATTTTTAAGGAATGAATTGTTACCTCGAGTTTAAATTGCCTATGCAAACAACCAAACAATGGACCATCATCATGGGAAAGTAGATCAACAAGTGAGATGTTAATAATGGTTACCTCAAGTTTAAATTGCCTATGCAAACAACCAAACAATGGACTATCATCATGGGAAAGTAGATCAACAAGTGAGATGTTAAGAATGGTTCAATCTCGATAGTACATGCCACCCCTAAAAAATTCAAGCACAAACCCCATATTGATTAGTCATGTTGTTCAAGAACTAAACCACAAAGGTTTTAAACATCACACATATTCTAACAATTTTTTTACTTCATATATTGTGTCAAAGATCAATAATTCTTTTCAATTCAAGGGCAGTAATAAGCATCACAAAAATGTCTTGGCATAAATATAGTAAAATCTTTGCTATAGAATAACATGGACAATTTGAAAATCTAAAACATTACAATTGAATGTCAAAACCATTATATTTTTCAATATTTGTTGCTATACCATATAAACATATTTAACTGTTTTAAATTTTTAAAATATAAAATATTGATTATTTTAATAAAACATAAAATTACACATTTACAAATAAACTATTTTTATTAAATCAATATACATAACTAATTGAGATGTTACAATGAAGATAATTAAAATATGAAATTATCTATATGTTTAATTTTTAATAATTATAAAAAAAATTAATCAACCATATTTTTATATATTTATAGTATTTTCAATAAAAATATATCTTTTCCATATTGATAACAAAATCAATACCAAATTAATTTATTATTTCAAGACAATGTCAAAACCCAAAAAACTCGGTGATTCCCTTATTCTGTACAACGAAAAATAAATAATTAAGAATTACCCCATAATTTAAACTTCCAAATAAAGCATCTTTTCCAAAAAGTTCTCACGGAACATTTCCTTGCTGTAAACCATGTTCAATTTTTCCTTCAAAAAGGGAACAATGAAAGTTAAATCCGGGGCTGTGCCATGCGCAAAACCATTTATAATTCTTGTTATATTCGACATATCCAGTTACTGGCGGCGAAAGCGTGCCACGAGGAACGCGTGTTGTCTCTCAAACGTGGCTTGCTTTGAAGGTTGCTATCCACACGGATATTTAGCACAATTCCATCTTCAAACCACCCTCCGACAAATTGTCTCCTTGTCAATGACAGCAAATTTTCCGCCGGCAAAGCATTAACAGTTACATTTTCTTCCTCCTTTCTTCGAAGCAGCCTCCCTCGGACTTAATAAATAAATAATACTATGCAGGCGTTCTTTTACCGCCACGTCAGCAATGGAATTTGCCAGGAAAGCCCATTGCAAATTGCTCAGTGGTTATCCGCGCCTGTGATTGCCAGCGGTATAAGCTCCCTTGCCAGCAGTTTTCATCTCGCTCGGACTTCGCTCTCTCTGGCTATTTAAGCCTCATCCTCCTTTATTGTTCCCACACCACACTTCTTCCCTTCATCGAACATCTAATCTTTCTAATCTGTGTTCCAACTCCAATTTACCCAGCAAAAAATGGCTGTTTTAGGGTTTAAGAGGATTAATATTCACTTGCTGTTAATATGTATGGCGGCATTGTCCACAGTGGATGCTGCAGCTCGCCCCCTTGCTCGGTGGAGAAAGCTCTCTGCTCTGGTCGAAGAAGAGCCTCTTGTTCTGGAATACCACAATGGCCCTCTGTTTACCACAACACCCATTCTCAATCTTCATCTCATTTGGTACGGCAATTTCACTTCCGCGCAGTGTGCCATTGTTGATGATTTTGTGCAGTCATTGGCAATGGGAAACGGCAAGCAGGCCACTCCCTCTGTGTCCGCCTGGTGGAAGACAACAGAGGCCTACAAAGGTTCTGCCCCTTCCCAGTCAAATCAACACCTACCTTTAAACCCTAGGCTGGGGAAGCAGAAGCTGGATGAAGCTTGTTCTCTCGGAAAGTCCTTGAAAAGAAGTGACATTGCCGTGCTGATTAAGAATGCTATCGAGTCCAGAGCTCTGCCGCCGCCTGAGAAGACGAAAAGCAATGGCGAGGTGGAGTTGTATTTGGTGCTCACATCCGAGGATGTTATGGTGGAGAACTTCTGCAGCAGCTCGTGCGGATTCCATGGAAGCAGCAGAGCAGACAGTGAATACGCGTACGCGTGGGTGGGGAATTCAGCAAGGCAGTGCCCGGGGCAGTGCGCGTGGCCATTTCATCAGCCCCTATACGGCCCGCAGAGCCCTCCTCTGTTGCCGCCCAACGGCGACGTTGGCATCGATGGTATGATCATCAACATTGCGGCGACCGTTGCCGGAGCAGTCACCAATCCCTTTAACTCGGGATATTTCCAGGGAGATGCCGCTGCTCCGTTAGAGGCAGTCTCAGCATGTCCGGGCATATATGGAAGTGGGGCTTATCCCGGTTACGCCGGTCAACTGTTGGTGGACGAGACGACAGGGGCTAGTTACAACGCCCACGGCCTCAACGGCCGCACGTTTCTTCTCCCAGCAATGTGGGATCCGACCTCGCGCTCCTGCAAAACCTTGGTCTAAATTTTTTGAGAGCGCTGTATACAATTCTTTTCACAGGCTGTGGACGGCTCCCACCATCATGTGTTGTAATTCTTTATATTCATTTACTCTTTACAATTGATAAATTATTCTTTTACACATTTTTTTTATTTAACCTGTGAAACATAATCCTCTATTATTTCCTATTCTAAGGGAAGGAAGTTTTCGAAACTAGCTTTTGCAGGGAAGAGGAGACATAGATTAAAACGTATTTGTCATTTAGAATGTATTATAGAAAATGTTTGTTATTGTTTAAATATAAAAATATTAATACATATATAATAAAGTATTTTTAATTGTCATTTAATTAATTATTTGTATTTAATTTGATATATAATAAATATATTAAAATATTTATATTCAATATTATTTTATATTAAAATTTAATTAATAGTGATTAGCATCTAATTTTATATTGAGTAAATTATAATTTAGTTTATTATATATAAAAAATATGTATTAAGATATTATATTATTAGATTAAAATATTTTATTTTCATCATTATATTTAATACAAATTGTACTTATAAATTTTATATAAGTATATCATAATTTTAAATTTTACTTCAATCTAATTCACTCCAACCTCTCTTAATCAATACAATTCACCTCTTTTTATCAAACAAGTTTGAAATTGAGGGGAAAAAAATTAAATTAAATTAAAAATCAATCTACCGATTTTCTATCAATATGATAAGTATTCCTATTTTTTTCTAATTGAATCGTTTATTAAAAAATTCTTTGTCCACAACTTATTAGAATGTTTTGATTAAACAACTTATCATATTATTTTGATGGCATAGATTATTGGATTGTTCTTTTTGCACAACAAATTTTTTTGTCACATTTTAAAGATATGGTTAGAGATTTGTAATTAAATCAAGTACTTTTTTAGAATTATTACTTTTAGATTTATTGGCTTGAAAGTGCCCCTCCAAGCTTTCCTTTGCTCTTCTACATTTTTTTAATTAATATATGCATTTTATTAATTAAAAAATAAAATCTATTTTATTAATTTGAATATCAATAGTGTAAATCACACTATTTAAGAAATTCATTCTTATAATGTATAATGAAAAGTCATTTGTTGGGTTTCAAATCTTATCAATGACAATATTCTAGTAGTGAATTGCAAATGTATAATTTTTTTATCTTTTTACTTCTTTAAAGGTGAAATATTACATAGATGATTATTATATTTATATACTAAAAATTAGTAATTTTTCTTTTAAAGCTTTGATAGGCTATAATGGTTCTAAGCAGTAAGAACATAAAGTTCTAAATCTTAAAAGCTTTAAATGAGAACATCTAAAAGGAATAGTAAATAATGTTACATTAATGTTCAACATACTACTTAACTTTTTAGGATACAATACTTAAATTTCAACATGACAAGAAATTATAGACAACTAAAAAAATTAAACTTGTATTCAAACTCAAATTTCTATAAGATGAGTCTTCTCTAATTATGTTTGGGTTCTCTTAACTATTAAAAAAAATGTTACTCTTTTGACTCATCCAACTAAATAAAATGGTTAGAATGAAGACTATATTTCAGAATAATTTAATTAGGAGACCTTTGTATCATTAAATGCATACAAATTTTCAACAATTGCTTTATATATATATGATACATAAATGTCTTCACATTGATTATTCTCTTTTAAAAAATAGAAAATATATGTATTCCATATATGTGAATCAATGTATAACTTTCACCATAATTCATATTTTTGTTGGTTCAATACATACTTCCACCATATCCTAATAATTTTAGTGATTCAATTTAAAAAATATCAATCAATAATACCCATTGCAAATTTGGAGATATGATAGTATAAGACCTATTTCAAAAGGATCATTATATTGTGATTATCCACTCAACCACTGTGTGCTCTCAGAGGGATAGTGTGCAGGCCTATAATTTGAACGAATCTTGGTTATGGTTTGATTTTAATTTAATTATTAACTTATTGTCCAATAATTATTTGCCTTATAATTTATGTTTAAAAATGGATAATTAAAAAAATACCTTGACATAGGTGGCGAAATCATCACAAATATTATTTTTATCAATTTTAACAATTTTAAGAGATGGTACAAAGCATACTTTTTTAAAGTCACAAATTGAAAGTGTGACATAATGTAGGAGTGATGATCACTAACTAAAGTAATCATTAATATTTTATTATTATTATTATGTTGCATAATGCGTTTAAAATATCTTTCTCATTTCTCTTGCCATTTAACTTTTGTGTTGAAATAAATAAAGGCCAATCATGGTGTACATCATACAACTCAAATTTGTGGACCATGAAATGAGTGGGTGAACTCATGAGGGGCAGATAATCCATTGGGTATCAAGATATTATATGCACTCTTTGATCTTTCGATGTTTAAATTTTTATAAATTATTTGTTTTGTGTAGATTTTTTTTTAGAAAAAAAAATTATAATAATAAAAATAATATATAAAATAAATAGAGTTTAAATTTGGAAATAAGATATTTGTAAAAATTTAGGGTAATGAATATTTTTAAAAGTCGGATTATATTTTGTAATAAAAGATTATGTGTAGTTTTTTGAGATTAGATAATGGAAAATGAGATTTTAATGTTCATTTATAATCATTTATAGTATTATGTATTGATTTTTTTTTACAATGATGTGCTCTTAATCAAGTTATTCCACGAATATTTAAGTATTTTTTCTATTCAATAGTTTTATTCATTAATTCTAAGTTTAATCAAGTATGTTAAAGATCATATTTTTGCATTTTGTAGCACTTTTACATAAACATGGGATTGAAAATTATTGTTAATGTCTTTACTAGATGCACACAAAAGACTAAATGTTTATCAATGACTATGTTATCAATCTTTATGTGGCAAACTAAAATATCAATTTGATGATGAATTATAAATCATGTTTCTTAAAGGATTAATTTTGGGTATAAAGAGTATTGTGCACCTAAATAGTTTTCCACCTTTTCGAGACATGTGCATACATTTGAAGAGTCTTGGTGTTAAATTTTTAGCAACAAATACTGTATAATTTGGTTCATCATCATCTTACTCATTGCATTAGTTTAAGTTTTAAAATGTTAGTGTAGGTTTTTTATTTTCCTTATGTTAGGGGGTATTTCTTTTTCCTACACATTATTATTTAAGCTTGCTTAGGTTTATTAGATGTGGTAATATAAGGACATGTGGCAAAATACAACATCTACATGCATCACTCTCTCCCACACATGGGTATTTGAGTTACACACTCTCTTTTGGCTTTTTGTGCCACCTCTTATAACCACTATTTTGTATTTACCTGAGTAGTTTATGGGGTAGTTGGGTTTCTCACCCTCTTTTGGCTTTATGTGCCACCTCTCTCCTGTCTTCACTTGAGGAGGTTATGCCACATGTTTTGGCATTTCCCAAGTAGGTAAAGCCTCCCACCTTTATGGGTAGTAGGAGTTAATGCACCTCTTGGATGTACATGCCCCTATTTTTCTATATATTGAGCACTATCCTCTCACCTCCATTAGTTCAGTGATTGTTTGGTGAGTCATGAGAGTATTCTCAAAATTCTCTTGCTTTGTCTCTATTGTTCTCTCATTTAAGATTTTCTCTTCATTCTGCTATTTTGATCTTTGATCATTTGCTAATTGGAGTTGCATGTGATCTACAACCAACATCGAATCCTGGCTCGATTCTTGCTTTTCAAAGAATCTAACATGGTATCAAAGCATGTTTTTTTGGTTTAGTTCACTTTTATTATCTATTTTTTAAGAGAGATTTGAGACTAATCCAAATCTAGTATTTTCCTCAAAAACCTAGTGTGCTCTTCTCCTGCATCCTTGTATGACCTGGAGAATTAGAACAATTTAAAGGAAAATAAGTATATATACACTCTAGATTACATATTTGGTTCTTGAGAGATCTGGGTGATTGCAACTTTTTGGTAATCCTATAGGTGTTTTCATCATTTCCATAGTGTCCAAAAGGCCTGAGAAAGTCAATATTGGTTTTCGTTTCACTGAAATCAGAGATTGGAGGAGCTAGTTGCAAAATAGGGGTTTCAGTGTGGTTCCTGGAGGTAGTCATCAAATCAGAGCACTTTCAGCCCAAACGAACCTCGCCATCACGCTCAGATGGCCCGAAAACCTCAAGATCGACTGTAAAATCATCAAAATCGAAGTCTAGAATTTTTTTGAGCCATTTTTTTGCACCTAGGTCGTATGGATTATGTACTGTATGGCTCTACAGAAGAAAAAAAATTGATTGTCTTAAATTTGACAGTCAAACGGCCGTCACAGAACACAGGCTTAAATTTGACGTTCATTTGCCTATCATAAGCACTATGTTAAATTTCGGTAGAATTTCATGCTCTACGTTGTGGCGAAGTTGGTTTTCTGATTTGATGCTCCAGATTCCCAGAAATTGAAGATTCTTTTAGAATTTGTTGTGTAGATCTCATTTTGAGACCTTCCAAGAGCCATAACTTATGCAAATAGACTCCATTTTTGGTGTCATTTGTTCCAAAGTTCATATTTTTCTGTGTACTCCGCAATGGTGCTCTCAATTTGATCTCATATTGTACTTTAGTTATAGTTTCAGTGTTTTGGCCATTTTGGGCCCTATAAGAGTTTGAAAATCTAAAGATTTGCATTATAAATCATACTAATTATAAAGTGCCAACATTGTAATTTTTGGGGGGTCATTTCAGAAACTAGTGAAAAGGGGGGGTGTCTAGTGTTCTTCTTTTTCACACTTTTCCTTCCACTTTTCAATCTTCTTTTTTGCTCTCATGGATGCATCTACACTTCCAATTTTAACTCCATATAACTATTTTGAATGAAAATCTAAGATGATAATATATCTGAAAAGACATGGATATCATCATGTTACAATGGGACTTGAAACTGAACCTCAAGATGTTGCAGAAAAGAAAAAATGGTTTAATAAATGTGATGACACCTTTGGTACTCTGTGCATGTCAGTCTCTCCTGACCTTCTTTTTCACATTGAATCTACCACTACACCAAATGAACTGTGGACTAAATTGGAAAGCCTCTTTGGTAGGCAGGATGAGTTAAGGGGCCATCAATTAGAGAATGAACTCATAGGGTTAAGTCCTAGCAGTTTTGACACTATACAAGACTTCTTCACAAAATTGAAAGCCATTAGATTGTAGTTAGAACAGTGTGGAATAAAGAAGGATGATAAGCAATTGATCTTGAGTGTTCTTTCTAAGCTTGGTCCTAACTATTTTGTATTTGCTTCTACATCCAATGCTACAAAATGTGCCCTAGGTTCAACCTACAAAATGCCTTCTCTAGATGAATTTGTTGCAAAGCTCACTAGGGAGCAAGACAAATTGGTTCTAATGGGTACAATTAAGCCCTCTAAGTCACATGCCTTAGCTGTCAACCGGGGCACAAAAGAATAGAAAGGGCCTAGCAAGAAGGATAAGAAGCAAAAGAACCAGGGAGAGAAAAAGAAAGATCATAAACCTGTTACTTCAAAAGCAGATAATCAGACCTCTTCAGCAAAAGGTGATCAATCTAAGAAGGAGAAGGTTAAGTGTTCTTACTGTAAGAGGCCTGGCCATGATGAACACAAGTGTTTAAAGAAGCAAATCGATCACCTTTCTCATCTTCTAGAAAAGAACAATATCAAGGTGCCTAATTCAGTCAAACAAAGTTCATCATAAGGATCTTCTAAGGACATAGAAAAAAGTAAGGGGAAAGGAAAGGGCAAGGCCCTAGTTGTTGTTGTTTCACAACCAAATTCTTTGATCATTGACTTGGGTGCTTCGTACCACATGACCTCATCAGAGGATAATTTTACCTCTCTGGAGTCGTGTTCTATGCCTACCATATTAATGGGTGATGACACTCTTGTTGAAGTGCATGGGAGAGGGTCTGTTGATGTGGGTGAAGGGACATTTAAGGATGTTCTTTGTGTTCCATCTTTGTCAGCTAATCTCCTATCTATTTATTAGATCACTCACACTAGTATTGGCAAGTGAGTTGAGTTCACTCCAAATAAAGTGGTAATTAGTGAAATACATAATGGGTCTACAATTGTCGTGGGAAAAGTAGATCATCAGTCTAGACTATATCATTTTTCTCACTTTGTTTCTGACTCTCCTTTGACATCCTTACTCACTCATGCAAATGAGGTGAGTTGTTTGTGGCATCAACAGTTTGGCCACTTGAACTATCGTTACTCTCAGCAACTCAATTAGTAGGATATGGTTACAGGGTTGCCTTCTATTCAATTTTCTGATGGTATTTTCCAAGGATGCATTCTTGGTAAGCAACCTGAGGAGAAATATGATAAAGGAAAAGCATTGAGGGCTACATAGCTATTGGAGTTGGTACACAGTGACTTGGCATGACCATTTCCACAACCATCTTTTAGGAGGGCTAAATATGTCTTGACATTTATTGATGACTTTTCCAGATACACTTGGTTTTACTTTCTCAAATAGAAGTTTGAGGTCTTTGAGCATTTTTTAGGATTTCAAAGCTTTTGTAGAGAAACAATCTGGGAAGTTCATCAAGATTCTATGTATAGATAATGGGGGTGAATATGTTAATCATCAATTTGAACAGTTTTGTGCTTCAGATGGTATCAACATGTAGCACACAGTTCCATACAGTCCACAGTATAATGGTGCCATAGAACGTAAGAATAGGTCCTTAAAAGAGATGGCTAATTGTATGATTCACTCCAAATCTTTTGCACCTCAATACTGGGCAGAGGCCATCAACTATGTGTGTTACATCCTAAACAGAGTTCCTCATAAAATTGTGAAGGGGGTAACTCCTTTTCAAGCTTGGACTGGTTAGAAACCTACAGTTAAGCGCTTTAGAGTATTTGGCTCTCTTGCATGGGCCCACGTTCTAGCAGAGAAACACAAGGCTATAGATCTGTAGAGCAAGCCTTGCATATTTTTTGGGTATCCAGATGATGTAAAAGGCTATAGGATTCTCCATCCTAACACTCATGAGTTGTTCATTGAGAGCAGTGTTCATTTTGAGGAGAGCCCTTCCAGTTCTTCACTTACCACTTCTCCATCCACTATTAGATTAGAGCTCGTGCATCATGATGACAGTTCTTCAGAGGATCTTAATCCTCCCAATATTGATGAGGAGTCTTCTTCCTCCACTTCAAATGGCGACAGTGATGATGAGGATTCACATTCTTCTCCTAGTCATCATTCAGAGGTTGATGATTCTCCTCCACACTCTCTAGTCCCTGCTCCTCTTTGGGCTTTGCAGACACTTGAGTCAGCTGGTGATTGGGTTGGTGATCCATCAAATACTAGAAGAACAAGGTCACAGTTTCAGCAGGCTCCACATCTCTTCGTTGCTTTAGCTTATGATCCATAGTCATTTCAAGAAGCTTCAAGTATTCCCAAGTGGGATGATGCGATGCAAGAAGAGTTCAATTCCTTAGAGAGGAATTACACATGTGACCTTGTACCTCTTCCTAAGGGAAGGAAACTTATTCGATGCAAGTGGATCTATCAGAAAAAATTTGCAGTAGATGGGTTAGTTGACAAGCATAAGGCTCGCCTAGTAGCAAAAGGATTCTCCCAGGTTCCTGGGATTGACTACTCTGAGATTTTTGCACCAGTTGCTAAGATGAATTCCATCTGACTTGTCCTTGCTATAGCTACATCCCATCATTGGGAAGTTCATCAGATGGATGTGAAGAGTTCCTTTCTTCATGGTGACCTTCAGGAGGAAATCTACATGGAGCAGCCACAAGGGTTTGTCCAAGATCCTTCACTTGTGTGTCATCTTCGAAAGTCTCTCTATTGCCTGAAACAGGCTCCTTGAGCTTGGTATGCCAAGATGGACTCCTTCCTTCTGATAGTTGGGTTTGATCAATGCCATTCTGATCCAAACATCTACATTTTGTAGTAGGATGACACTCTCACATTTCTGGTTCTATATGTTGATGACTTGTTGATCACTGGGAGTCACTCATCCACCATTAAGGCGGTGAAAACTGCTCTACATGATATATTTTTGATGTTAGAATTGGTCTTTTGCATTATTTCTTGGGGATTGAGATCACTCAGTCATCTTCGGGTATCTTCCTTGGACAACCCAAGTATGTACTTGACATGCTCTCCATATTTCACATGACTGACTATAAGCCTACACCAACTCCATTTCGGTCAAGGGTCAAACTTGAGGCTACGTGTTCCTCACCTTTGGTTGATTTCACTTTATACCGACAGCTTGTTGGGAGTCTCATCTACTTGACTCATACGAGACGCGACATTTCATATATTGTGGGCATGGTCTCTAGATTCATGTAGGAGCCACATGAGTTGCATTGGAAGGCAGCTAAGCGGATCCTCCACTATATTCATGGTACTCACAATTATGGGATTCACTATGCAGCAGGTGTGGATATTGACTTGGTGGGACATACAAATTCAGATTAGGTAGGTGATTCTCGTGGATCACAAGTCTACTTCTGGGTATTGCTTCTCACTTGGTTCTAGTCTAGTTTGTTGGTCGAGCAAGAAACAATCTACAATTGTTCTTTCATCTACAGAGGTTGGGTATCAAAGGGTAGTTAATGCCACCACTGAGGCTATTTGGATTCAAAATATTCTCATTGAGTTTGGCATGTTCCATTCAGAAATCCTACAATCATCTTTTGTGATAACTAGAGTGCTATACAGATCTCAAGGAATCTAGTTCAACACTAGAAAAAACACATTGAGATACATGTGCACTACATTCGGGAGCTGATTTAGAAAGGCATCATTGATCTTAAGTATTGTTCTACATCAGAGCAAATTGCAGACATCTTCACCAAACCCTTCACAGAGAGAAAGTTCCTTCATTTGCGATCTTTGCTTAGGGTGTGACAGGTGTCTACTTCAGGAGGGGCTTCTTAGTCCTTCATTCCACTCTCTCTACTTTGGTGGGTATTTTCTCTCTCTATTTAGGGGGCCATTCCTTCATGGGGGCTTCTTTCTTTGGGGATCTCTATGTACATGGGTACCTAACATGGCCTCATTTGTCGGGACCTGTCTTTTCACCCACCTAAGCTATGCTTAAGGGGGGTGTTAGTGTAGGTTTTTTAATTTCCTTATGTTAGGGGGTATTTCTTTTTCCTACACATATTATTTAAGCTTGATTAGGTTTATTGATGCGGTAATTGTTACCTACCATTTTTGCTCATGGGTCAATCGCAGGGTAACCCATGTTTTCAGGGGTTCTCGAAGACCAAATGGAAGGACACTTGCATCAGGATCACTTTTTTCTAACTTGTTTGCTTCTTGTGTAGATGCAGGGGAAAATGATGTTTTAAATTCAGCACGTGGATTAAATGTGGCTCCCAAGAGGGTTGAGCCCAGCGTGCAGGTCTTCAGCTTGGGGGTGGGTTTTCTTTTTTATGTTTTGCCTTATCTTTCCCTCTTTTCTATTTTGTTTTCTTCTGTCTCTTTCCTTGTTCTGTCGGGGGTGGAACCGGGTCGGGATCCAAACTTGGAACTTTTCCAAAACTCTCGGTTCCTATTTCTGATCTGGTTTCGACCCCACTTCTGCCTTTTCTATTTTTGTTGGGCCCCTTTTCCTTTGTTTTCGTCGGAGGCAGAACCAGACCGAAACCAAACTTGGAACTTTTTCGACAGTTCCAGTTTTCGTTTTTAGTTTTGGGTCTGGTTTCAGTTCCGGTTCCGCGCTTGTGTGCATCTTGTTCTCTTCTTTGGCCTTGCATTTTACCGTGGGGTAGTTTTTCCCTTTCTTTTCTTCCTTGTCCTTGTTTCCTCCCTTCCTTGCCTTCGTCGGATGCGGGTTCAAAACAGATTCCGAACTTGAAACTTGATGAACGTTTTTGTTTTGGGTTTATTTCCGCCCCCACCCCGGGCCTTCCGCTTTTACCTTCGGATCGATGGAGGTTCCTGGGATCCCTCGCCTTCTTTCTTTCTTTCTTTTCCTTTCACTTTCCTTCCGCGTGTCTCTGTCCGCTGAACCTGAACTTGAACTTTTCCACGGTTCTCGTTCCCGCCTTCCTCGGGTTCCACTCTTTTTTGTTTTTCCCCGCTTTCATCCCCGGACCTCGTTTCGCTGGATTTTTTCTATCTTTGCTTCCCCCCTTTCTCCCCCCGGTCCCAGTTCCATTTTCGTCTTGATTCCGCCCCCGCCCCCGCTAATTTTTTGAAAAACTTAGAGCAAAGGAGTGCCTTCGCCAGGAGATGAGGATATCGCCTTGAGGTCTTTCCGACACTGGGAAGTCTGGGCGACATAGAAGATATAGTCGGCGAAGGTCTCACCGACCAGTGGAGCCTCCAAAATAAAAAGCAGGATCGCCGAAGGTTTCAACCGTCGGCCTAATGTCTTGCTGAAGGCCATATGTCTCCCCGACAGGATGCAAAGTAGGTTCATCGCCAAGAGTTAAGGAACCCAGAGGGACGTTTGGCCGATAGGCTAATGTCTCGCCGACAATGAGGGGGTCTCGC
The DNA here is from genome assembly GCA_007258455.2 of Sequoia sempervirens. Taxonomy (NCBI): domain Eukaryota; kingdom Viridiplantae; phylum Streptophyta; class Pinopsida; order Cupressales; family Cupressaceae; genus Sequoia; species Sequoia sempervirens. Next base: position 1,016 of record VDFB02154362.1, on the reverse strand, counting down.
CAGGTGTCTTTCCGAATGAAGAGTTCACCGAAGGAAAAGAAATTCTACAAGAGGTCTCGGCGAAGTGTGGGTGTCTCAGTGACAAAAGCAGATATCGGTATGACTGGGGGACCTCGCTATGAAGTCTTCCCGACTAGCAGAGTCTGGCCGAAAGATGAGAGTTTTGGGAGACTAGTGTGCATCGGCATAAGGTCTTGCCGATATAAGGATGTCTTGCTGACTGCAAAGGAGCTCGAGCCCGGGGGAGAAGAGTGAGCTCAGGGTAAATAAAATGAGCTCGCCATGTGGTCCTGCCAACTAGGTGGTGTCTTGCCGATGTTCTAGGCGATGACAAAGCTGACTTCGATATAACTTTGGTGGCTCGTTATGAGCTCTCACCGACTGATCTATGATATGTCGATAACTGTAGAAACACCTAATCGCATCAGCAAGAAATTTTTAGTGTCTCACCGAGATGAGATTCTTTTCAAAAGACTTTTGACCAGCTGCAAAGCCCACATGGAAAACGCTCGACCAACCATGGAGAATGTCAAGGCGAGCCATGGAAAAATAGAGAATGTCAACCCTAGTTGAATGCCACGCGAATAGGTAGTGAGCTCAGGGCATTCAATTCATTCAGCTGAAGTGGTTCAAAGGTCGACACGAGGATCATAAATGAATGCGGTGGTTGCTGCTAAAGATCTAAAGGCTTCTATAAGGGTAACTCTTCACCGACAGACACCAACATGGACACGCAGGGTTCTACATTTATTTCAATCAAAAGATCTATGGGAGATCTTTTCTGGGACAAATATTTTTGTAAGCCCTAAGGGGTCGACGTATCCAGGCATCGACTCATTTTGAAAACCCTAAGGCAGAGGCCAACACGCTTTTGTATATAAGGATTTTTTGCCTTCTTCTAAAGGAGGTCAGATTATGCATTCTGGAGAGTTAGTGATTTTTCCTCAAATCCTTTCTCAACTGATGTAGATTTTGTAACTCATTTGGAGTTCTTCTTTATGCTTTTTATGAAGTCT